>PVJX010002742.1:6718-122393 GCA_004027295.1 Dolichotis patagonum
GGAAATGGAATGGTCAATTCATCAGAAAGAAATAGCAGGTGAGTGTGGCGGACTTTTGGCGGCCCGCAGGAGAGAGACCCTGGCGCCTCAGGACCTGCACCGTGCGGTGACTCGGGGTGCTAGGAGAACAGGGAGCTCCTCCCCTCTCTGGGGGGTGGCTGTGAGTGTGGCAGACTTTTGGCAGCCCGCAGGAGAGAGACCCTAGCGCCTCAGGACCTGTACCATGTGGTGACTCAGGGTGCCAGGAGAACAAGGAACTCCTCCCCTCTCTGGGGGCCGGCTGTGAGCCTGCTGGCCCACGGCCTGAAAATCAAATATCTCATGTTGTCCTGTACCCCGTCCCATGTCGTCCCCCCCACCCTTAGCAAGTGGGAGCCAGTGAACTGAACATCTTGTGAAAAGATTGATTATGTTATTTAGTATGAACTCTCCATATGCAAAGATATGGACAACCATTTGGAAGAAAACAAGAGACCATATGACAGATAGTGAAGATCTCTGGTTGTCTAGCTTTGAAATTTATGCTTTCTTATGTCCCATTCTGTTCTGTTTTGTTGTGTTTAATTTTATCCCCTTTAAAATAAAATAAAATAAAATTTTAAAAAAATAAAAATAAAGCATTAAAAATATATGTATGTGTGTATATATATATATATATAGAGAGAGAGAGAGAGACAGAGACAGAGACAGAGACAGAAAGAGAGAGAGAGAGAAAGAGACATGGTCTCATTTATGTAGCCAAGCCTGGCCTCAAACTAATAGTGACCCTCTTATATCAGCCTCTCAAGTGCTGGGATTTACAGACAATGCTTCTTGTAGTCACCACACTGGCTCATATCTGTACTCTCAGTTATGAGAGGTTGATTGAGGAAGACTGCTTGAGACCATGAGATTGAAGCCAGCATAGGCAACATTTTGGGGCCTGTCTTTAATGAATGAACAAATGAATCTATCTATCTATCCTATCTATCCATGCATAAAGGATTACCATAATTACCAGTTTATAACAAAACCAAGAGACAGACAAACATGTAAGATGTGACCAGGGCACACACTCAGCAAACCCAATAACTTGGAAAACGCACCTCAGCATGATAGCTCAGACGAGTAATTCCAGCCAAGGCAGAGGGATCTTCAGTCAGAGGCCAACCTCATTCCATAGAGAGACACTGTCTCAAAAACCCCAAATTGAAAAGAAAACAAACCAAAAAAGTTAAAATGGTAAAAGCATCTCAGGTACAGTCTGCTACTCATCTAAATGGGCAGCAGTGAGCTCAGATGCTTAGGTTCCTAGAGCAGGCCTGAGGTAGGAAGGCAAAGTGTGGCAAAGCTGGCTGGGGAGTAAGCTGAACTTGTTAATTACAAGATCCCAGGACAGTGCCAGATAATTCCCAGGGCTCCTTATCTGAGCCCCTCTCAGGTTCTCATGAGAGGTGGATGACACAGACTCCACGAGGCGCCTGCTCTCATGTCCCTTTCACAGTAGCCCCCAGTGTCTTCCAGACCCAGGCTACACTTTTACTTTTGTTTTTATCTTTTTCTCACTTTTTTTCAGCCCAAGTTTGCTCTGGAGAGCCAGATGCTCCCTTATTCCTTCACCCCCTCACTTTTCAGATAAACTTTGGTGCCATTTTTGACTTGTCTTATTCAATACTTTATTTGAGGCAAAAAGGACTTGAAATACATTTAATTGGCAAATCATTTCTAAAAGGAAGCCACCCAATAACATTTTGGCATAACCAACCAGGAGTAAAGCTCAGGTACCAGGGGATCAAGGCGAGGCCCATATTGGGCACATTGTTTGCTTCTCTCTGTGAGGCCTTTTTTCTCTCCTTTTCCTCACTCTCTCCCCCGGGCCAGAAATGCAGGGTCCTCTTCTCATGAGGTGAAGGGATCTGTTTGCTGCTTTTCTGGCCATGGAGAGTGGGGGAAGGCTTTTATTTTTCTTCCAGATGCCACAGATGATTTTTTTTCTTTTCTTCAATTGCACTCACTCCATGAGTATGCTTCATTTTTGTTTGTTGTATTTTGCTACCCGTTTTGGAAATCAGCCTGGTCTCCACTTAACCTAGTTTGTAAATGGCTTTTCTTTCTCTTGGGTTTATGTTTTGGTCCAGACCACCACCACATTGCCTTGTCATGTGGCCAGTTACTATATCACTATGCCATGTGGCCAGCCACCATCTTGTCTTTTTATGTGAATATTCTGTGGGATTACATTACTTACTGGCCACCATATTTTTCCCTCTTTTTTTACTTTTTTCTAACTGACCTTATGAGCCTAAGCCTCTAATTCTAAAGAACTTGTGAGCTCATGGAAAACAAGAGGGAAGAATCTTTATTTCTTTCTTCCCACATAGAAGAAAAAAATTGAGTGATATTGCTTTGAGAACTTGCGCAGCCCTTGCCCTGGTGGAACCTTTGGTGAGGAAGGTCTATAACTGGAGGAAAAAATAGTGTCCAAAAGTGCAAGAGGACTATGGCCATGGCTGGTTACAGGAACATAAGGTGGTGCCCAGCCATGCCTACACAGCAGGCCTATTCCCTATGGGTAGTGCCAGGAAATCTGTTCCAGGTGGGGTGTGACCACTTACCATGGCTCCAGGAGGATGTGGATGCAAGAGAAAATTTGTCTATTTTTAAAGTGCCCAAGGCTTTTGACTGGGCTCAGGTACCAGGCAAGCCAAATGGTACTGGGATGGGCCAAACTCAGCATGGTGACATCAGTGCTGCCTACCCCAAGTGGGCAGGCCTGGTAGCAATGAGCAAGCAGTAACATGGAGGAGGTACCATAGGCACCGGGAGGGGGAGACAGGTGTGCCTTGGCTGGTGATGAGTAAAACGGCCCCATGCTCATGATCAAAGCCCACAGCTTCAGCCTCTCAGCGGTGGCAGTGGCAGCTGAGTGGCAGCTGCGTTGGTTCTAGCTGACTAGGCTTCCTCTGGGTCTTTACCTCAGCTTCTTGAGGCATTTGCCTCTTGGCTAGATGTCTCTTCCTGTTTAAATGCAGGTGAGTTAAAGACCTATGCCTGGTGGCCTAAGCAAACAGCATTTAAAAACTTAAAGTGACTATGAGTATACAAAAGCAGAGCCATCCCCATTCTTAGTCCTTTTTCTATCAGAGTAAATGGAAGAGATGTTTTTCCCATATGGTCTCACTCTACTGAAGGAAAAAGCCATTCGAGTGGTTCAACTGGGTGGCTAAGCAAACTTTGCTTGGAGTTCTGTCCATAATTCATGGAAGATAAAGAACTAGGTCAGGCTGGTAAGTGACTTTGGCTTCTGTCTGTCTAATGGGCCAATGGGACCCCATATGGAGACAAAAGCCCTTAGGGCTGCCCTTTTTGCTTCCTTGTCAGGCTTTTGATTTCCCAGGAAGACCTCAGACATGTCTCTCTGGTGCCCTTTACAGTGCATGACTGCTTGGGAAGATGGACAGCCTCTAGGAGTTGTAAAATTTCCTGCCTGTGCTTTATAGATGATTGTTTGAAGCATATAAGGACAGACTGCACCAGGAGCCTGCTCTCCTGTTCCTTTCATGGTAGCCCACCCAGTGGCTCCCAGAGCCAGGGTACACATTTATTTTTGCTTTTACCTTTTCTTCTCCTTTGTTCAATCCAAGATCACACTCAGAGTCAGTTACTCCATTACACCTTCATCCCTTGCTTTTCAAATAAATTTTGACACCAGTTTTTGGCTTGTCTCATTCCATTCTTTATTTGAGTCAAGAAGGACCTGGAACACATTTAACTGGCAAATCATTTCTAAAAGCAAGCTACCTAATAACAAGCCTGCTTGGGGAAGCCACAAAACCAGGCTGAGGAGAGAGGCTGTGTGCACATAAATCGCACGCAGGGAGGACTCTGGGATGCACCCTGCATATAAACAGCATGCTGATTCCAAGTGAGGCCATTAAAGATGGGTCCTGCCTCCTCATGACATAAGCATCAATGTGCCAGTCCCAGTGGGTGACAGCAAAGGATGTCAAGACAAATGGCTGGATCTAGGGAACTAGAGGCCCTTCCTGATGTGAGTGAGTGACATTGCCTGGAGGTAGAAGGATTCACATAATCTCTACGTGCCTTGCCCAGAAGGGAATCACTGAGTTCCTTTGCCTGTACTGCTGCTCAGTTTTCTTACATTTAAAATGAGGCCATTAAAATACTTTCCCCAGTATTTTAGAATGGGCTAACACACGTTGAACTCATAGCACAGTTCTCAGCACTGAGTCTGAGGCCTGCTCACACACTCAGTCTTACACTACATCCTTGCAGCAGGAAGGAAGAGGTGGCAACAGCCTCCTGATGTCAAGTGCACTCGCTCCTCAAGTAATGCTATTTATGGCCTTGTTGTGTGCTGAGGAATGTTGCCAGGTGTCACAGTAGAATTATGGTGGCCTTGCTGACTTCACTCCCCAGCTCCACAGCTGGTAACCACCATGGACTTCTTGAGGAGGAGAAAGAGAGGAAAAGGTGTCATCTGAGAGAGCAGCAAGGCTTCCCCATGGGCCTGTTGGCAGAGAAGAGGTCACCAGAGAAGGTTTGAAATTAGCAGAATTTCCATGACCTGCAATTCTCCAACCAACTGATAATTACAGCTTAGAGAAGGGGATCTGCGTCCTAACAACATACTTGAATGTTTTTGGAAACAGCTCCTACATCACAAGCCTCTCCAGTTTTCCCTCCGCCTCCAGCAGCACTGCATTGTGAACACAGGAGAAAGCCGGGTGTAGATTGACCACATGTTATCCCAGCACAGTGGGAGACTGAGGCAAAAGGGTCACAAGTTGAAGCCCAGAATGGCCAACTTAGTGACTGGACAACAGGCTAGGATAAGTTCTGGAAGATCATAAAATCAATAATGTAAGGCTGCAGGGACACGTGCCCACTAACATGAGGGATCTTCCAGTGTTTCCAGAAAGTCTTCAGAGACACACTTCTCTGCACAGACATAGGCTCTCTGGGCTTGAACATCACCTGGGGAGCTGATGGTCCATTATGACGTGGTCCTCATGCTATAAGGTGATATCCACAGAGCAGGAATGTCAGTCATGTGGGGAAAGAGGTGTCAAGACACCACGTCAACTTTCTAACCACACCTGGGGCATGAGCCTGGTTCAGGAGATTGAGTGAGTAGCCTGTTGAAGGAAAAACTTTCCAGAGTTTGAGTCCTTAAAGAAGGACATTTTTCTATAAAGCCTGATTTTGGCTGGCTTAAATGAGAAGCCACATAAGGGTTCCTGTGAGCAGGAGAAATTAGGCTGCATGCCTACCCTCTGAGTGTCTGTTGACCTGCTTCTGGCTCTAATTGAGAAGCTACGGGCCACCACTGGAGCATAGAGTTTTCCAAGACACATGAAAGTGAAAGTGGATTTTAAATTTTGACGTTGTATTATGTCATTACTTCTAACATACGTGATTCCTTTTGGAGTCCCTTCAAAATAATTACCCTAGCAGAGAATGAATTCACAGAATTCATATTCCTAGACACATGTTCTTTAAAGACTATTGATTGACTTTTTTGGAGCTGCGATGGAATCAGAGGCCTAAGGCATGTGAGAAATACTCTACTACTGCTCACTATTCTCAGCCTTATTGCATAAAAGACCAGTAAAATGATAAGATTGTATTTTATATTGTATCAATATGCCATACTTTGTTTTGAGTTTCATGTTAAAATAGACCTGTTGCCATTCTCAGACTGTGGAGGGAAAGAACCAGGCCCCATGGGAAAAGGTCCCTGCCTGGAAACCAGCGCCATGCGCAGGCCTCTGCCAGCCTGAGGAAAGCCAGACCCAAGCCTCTCTCCATGAGTCAGTGCCATTTGCGGATTGCAGAGGGACAGAACCAGGCCCTACGGAGAGGACATCCCTACATGGAAACCATATCATTTTCATTGTTTTGTTGGGTTGGGATTTTATTTTTTTTTATTTGGTTTATGTTAACTCTGATGGCATGAACAGCTATTTGAAAGGTAGTAAGACATGTTATAGAAGCCATTATGTATTTACCACTGGCTTGTTTTGATGTCCTTTATTGCGTTCATTGTTTTGTTTTTATTGTTTCTATTCTATTCTGTTCTGTTCTGTTCGATTTTTAATATGTCTGAAGGTAGTATCTGCAAGTATTTTGAAGACAGTAAAGGCATTGTAGTAACTATTATTGATTTCAAAAGGTTTGGAATCCTGTATCACTTATTCTGGCTCATTTTGATTGATCTTATTCTGTTTTATTTTCCTTGGTTTTATCCTCTTTAAAATAAAATAAAATACACTTGTCATTCTTACCTTGTTAAGCCGGTGGAGATCTTCATTTGCACTGGAGCAACTTGTACTTCCTTCCAAGGGTCTGGCACCTTCAAAAGCAATGAGTTTGTCCACACAGTACTCTCTGGTATGAATACTGAACCAAACACAGCACAGTACTGAGCAAAACAACACAGAATCACCGTTCAACAGAACTTCACTCTCCTACCAGTGTTACCTTGATTAGACTCTTTAACATGCATATTTTTTCTACTTTTGAGAACGCATTTGTAAAAACAGGACTCTTCTATAAGCATATGCATGAGGAAGAAAACAATCAAAATAACACTGTCTTTACCTTTGTATTTTTCAAATGTAATGTTTTTCTATTGCACATATCCAAATCTTGCTTGTGCTTCAGTCCCACCTCTGAGGTGTCTTTGCTCATACCTTAACCCACACAAATTTCTACTCTCTGTTGAATTATAACAGTCAACCTGTTGCAGTGCAACCTGTCTCTTGGCTTATTCTTGACTCTCCTTCAATTATCACCATTTGAGATTTTTCTTCCTCTACTATGGTCACTGGAGGTATGACCCCCTCAAAAGAATTCTGCACAAAAAGTGGCAACTTAATGAGGAAGTAGGTGGGGGGGGGGACTGTGGAACTCAGAAAGGTTTACTCTGCCTCCTCCCTGGTCTCCACCACCACACACTGGGCCTGGAGCCTGCCCATCACATGATTCCACGTGTGACCTCAGTGGGTAAGGATGACATCACAGCCCTCCAGGTTTCAATTCAGGTAATCTACTTAGCTGTAGGGAAACCTACCTACTGGATCTCAGTCGTTTGGGCTGTCTGGTAAAGAATGCCTGACCAAATCATGTATCTTCAGGCAGTATAGCAGTCAAGCTTGAGCTAGATATCACTGCATGAGACCTTGGTGTACACACAATGTCAGTGGCCATCGCAACTTCCTTTTGTCCTTTCCCCCATGTGTCTAATCTTCCCTAGACATGAGTAGGACCAGGAACCTAGTGCCTTGCTGGGAACCTAAGAGGTCCTGCTCAATGTGCAGGGCAGGGACATTCATCTCTGGCCAACCATTTAAAAAGCCCCAAGTCTTTATCAATTTATCCTTCTGCATTGGCCTTTGCTTCCTTTGTATCTGGGTACATGGGAGACATTTATAATCCTAGTTATTCACAAGGCTGAGCCACAAGGATGAAATAAGACAGTGATGTAGTAAAATCCCATCTTCAAAAAAAAAATATATATATATATATGCATACACACGCACGCATACACAAACACACACACACACACACACACACACACACAAGATCCCTTCCTTCTGAGGACTCTTAGCAAAAGCAAATTGTATTTGACTGTCAAGAGATAAAAAGAGCTGGGGCTCAGAGCCCCCCAAGGACCACCCCTCCTGACATGCATTCCCCACCTCGTGCTCATTGTGAAGTCAGATGGCAGCAAGGCTGAGCTGGGGACACATAGGCGCAAGTGCCACTGGCGGCGCCACTCCTTCCCCTGCCTCCCGGGTCAGCCCTAGCCAAGCACGCAGGGTGGAGTGGGGGGATGCTGCAAGCACAGGACACGCGGGGAGCAGGGGGCGAGCACCAGGCTCAGACACTCAGTGGACTGACCACCTCGAGGGAGTGGTTGGACAGAAACTCCAGATAGTGGAATGCGTCCTAAACCAGCCGGTCTGGACTCACTGGGAATGCTTGTGAAACTGAACATTACAAAAAGTGGATATGGAAAACCAACATCCTTCTGTTACTAAGCTTCGGCACATCCAAAAAGAAGGAAAAAGTAGAAAATAACAAGGAATCAACTTCAGTGGTCTGTCAAGTGACAAGCATTACAAGAGACTGGAAAGGATTCTAGTGACAAATTTTTGAAAAAGACTCTGCAGATACAGCAGGAAAGGAGACATTCAGCAAGCTAGGAAGAGGGCATCACAGGAGACAACGCCTTCTCAGAATTGGAACAGAATGCAAACTGCCCACACCAGATCCAAACACACAGTATCTTCAAGGAAACCCTCATGAAAGAGAAGATCATTCCCTTTTACAGTGGAGGCAACTGCATTACTAATGAAATTGAGGAAGGCATCCAGGATATCATTCTGAGACTGACACATGTTAAACCTGGAGGAAAGAGTTTGCAGAAAGCAAGGTATCACGCTATAATCAAAATCTATGCCGCGCAAGAGTTTATTGAAGACTTCATGAAAAAGCAGCCTTCCCTGCCACTTTCTGAGGATGTACTTACTTCTGTTGCCAAAATCAACTCTGTGATGTGTGAACAAGACCAAAGGTGTGATGGTTGCACTTGTGATGGAAGTGGATAGTAATAAGGTTTGTAGGCACTTACCATGTGCTCTCTGTGCTGATCACTGATCTTGACGCTTTAGATGTGTGCAGGCATACAGAAATCAGAAACTATCTGAGGGAAGTAGGTGCAGATATCAACAAATTCCTGAAGTATTTGGATTTAGAAGAGAAAGCGAATACTACTCACGCATTTGACCTGAGACAGAACCATTCCATTTTGAAAATAGAAAAGGTCCTCAAGAGAATGACAGAAATAAAAGGTCCTCAAGAGAATGACAGAAATAAAAAATGAATTTCTTTAAGCTCAAAACCCTCCTGAATTGTACCTGGGCTCCAAGACAGTACTGCAGGGTTTGGCTGGAGAGCTGGATGAAGTAAGACTGGGAAGAAACCCATGCATTTGGAAAGCCAGGAGAAGAGCTGTGATTTAAATGCAAATCCTGATCACTTACATCAGCCTGAACGAAGCCCTGGAGGAAAGGAAGCAGTTTACTAGTGAGGAGTCCCATAAGGCAGTCTGTATGTTCTTGGAAACCTGTTGGAGATTCAGGGAGAAGTCCTCTCTTCTGATGGAAACTGAACTGATAATAACTACACCTAGCTGCAGGAGGTGCTAAGCAGTTGCTGGCCCCGGATGCCATGGACCCACAGGAAACAAGACATGATGTTCACCAGGAACATCCTCAGCTATCTCGACCTGAAATCAGATGCATGGGAGTACTAAAATTCTAGAGCTCTCATGTTGATTTCCCTTGTTTTGCACTTATATATATACTTCTATAAAGTATATATAAAGCTTTCAGTTCATGGAGCCTAAATGCGATTTATACATGCATATTTCAATCTCAGAATTCATGTTTAAAGCAAATTACATTCAAGATCTCTGCTGTTTTTGATATTCCAAAACAATTTTTTTTTTTTTTTTTGTATCAGGGATTGAACTCACAACCTCGCGCTTGCCAGGCAGGCGCTTAAGCCACTGAGCTCAATCCCCGGCCCTAAAACAAATATTATTATAGCACATGATGTGTGGCTTATTCTCTGTGTTTCACTTGTGAGTTTTTAATCAGAACATGAAATGCAAGCAGCATTCATAATTTTTAAATGGGTCATGCAAACATTAAAATGGAGAAGCTTCAGGATCATACCTTTACATAATGCTAGGGAAATTATGTGAAGGGAGAAAATTTTTGGTAAAGTCTGAGCAGTAAGTTTTATTATGCCAAATAAAATACAAAGGTATTTTTCACTTAAAAGGCTGGACTGGTCCCACCTAGTATAAGGAGGTGAGACTGGTTGTTTGTTTGTAGTCTCTATTCTTTCATAAGCATTTTTGTTTGGAAAAAAAGGGATACTATTTGAGGATCTGTTGAAAATGTCTAATAAATCTCACCTTGACACTCAGGCACTTTTATTATGCCGTCATGAAGATATGTACTTGGACCCAGCATCAATCATAGTATTAGTTGTTGAGCACTAAGATGGTTGTGTCATACAGCTGATTCCAAAAAGCCTGGAGAGAAATAACCTCCTATTAAGACAGACACCAGAATTGGTTTGATGTGAGAAGACACACTGAATCTAATTTTGGTACCCAGAAACTCAAGATGTCCCATTTTCAAGTTCTTTCATTCTCTGTCAGAATGGGGGACCAATGTCGTCGTGTCTGGATGCTATACTTTCTGTGAAACCCAAGTTCTTTTTACAGCAAACATCCCTTTCTAGGCAACCTGTAGAACAACATGAACCTACCAGAAAGGATTAATATTTCTCCCCTCCACCCTCCATTATCCCTGGGCCTACACAGATGCTTCCATCATCATCCCAGCAAAAACCAGAGCAGAGAATCCAGAATGCAGGTGGCCCTGTGGGGATGCTTCCAATGTAAATTCAGAAAAGGCCAGATACGTTAAGCCAGCATTCCAGGAAGGTCCCAAGAAACCTCCATTTATAGCAGAATCTGTCCAATGCCTAGGTTACCCTAGTCCCACAATGTACCAGTTGAACAATGATGACAATAGATAGCTGGCTGAGGCACTCTGTTGAGAAGATTAACACTAGATGTCAGAAGAGAGTTAATGCCTCTACTCCTCTGCCCACCACTAAAAATAGAACCTAAGCCATTCTGCCTGAGCCTTCCTCAGCCAAGAGTCCCTCTTCCTTGCTGACTGGCTATGGGGAAAGGAGCCTCAAAAACTGGTGATTCCAAGGACAGCCTAGAGCTGGGGATTTAGCTCAGCGGCATAAGCACCTGCTTTGCAAGTGCAAGGTCGTGAGTTCAATCCCGGTACGAAACAAAAAACAAAAAACAAAACCTGGCTAGACCAAGGACAGCCTGCTTTGAACACCAAATTTTAGCTAGCCTGGAAGAAAGTCAGATGTGCTCCTGTTCAGTACACTGAAGTCTCTTCTGTACTCTGCAAGGTGAGGCGTCAAGTGGTTAAGTGCCAAGTAACCTATAGAAAGCCTGATCTACCAGATGGACTCCTCACCTCAGTCATACCCAGCAACCACAAGCACAATGCAGGAGGTGTCCAGATGTCTACAGTAAAGAAATACACCGGGCTTTCACAGGGAGTTTCATGCCTTTGGTCTTAGCACAAAAAAGCTCCTGCAAAAAATCCTGCTCCATGGACCAGGAAAGGTATGAAAAAAGTCCAAGAACAGCCCCTAAGGTTTACATGCTCCTTTCCCCCTAGCACATTGTGGGGAGAGGGGTTTTACTATTCAATGAAGTGTTTTTCTGTAAAGGTTTTTGACTGGAAATTCAGCTTGTGCAAGGCCAATTCTCAAACTTTCCATTTCCCTTTAAGTACATTTTTTACATGTAGTACCTACTCTTTTAAGGCTTCTGTTGTCAAAAGGAATCCTTGGGTACAGTTTCTCACAGTGTGATGCCTGCAGTGATGCCTAGACAACTTGTAAAGAAAATCAGACCATTCCTTTAAATATGTGTAACATGTGTGAGGCCTTGTATTCAATGCCCAGCACTACAAAACGGGTATGTTTTGGAAACAGGAGCAGGACTGAGAAGATGCTGGACCATCTCAGTCTACTCATACATCTGTCCATTTATCCATCAAGTACTTATTGAGCACCTGATACATATCAACCGTCACACTAGTAGCTTGGGATAAGTTAGTGAATGAGACAGTTGAATCTGCTATCAGCCAAGCACTTGCCAATTAAAAGATGAGATATAAATATAATATCTGAGTTTGGAGTGGTATTTCAGGGGTTCTCAATCTGAAGCACCAGTAAAATTTTAAAAATCAGGTTATTGTAACCACTATAAGAAAAACATTGTGAAAAATGGAGTGATAAAGGATGCCATGTTATACAAGCTAGTTAAGAAGTCCGCTTTGAGGAGGGGACACTTCAGCAGAGGTGGAAATGAGGGAGCTATGTAACTTATTTGAAAATAAAGCATTTTTGAAGGAAATTTATGTGGAAAAGACCTTGAGAGAGAGCCAGATATAATGGTAGAGGCCTATAAACCATGTATTCAGGAGTTTGAGATAGGAAGATCATGAGTTCATGGCCAGCCTCAATTTCATTCGCAGATACTTCTTTTAAAAAATCCTCAGCCAGGTGTGCTTGTCCACACCTGTGTTCCCAAAACTATGTGAGACTGAAACAGGGTAATCAATCAAGATCACCCGGCATAACTTAATGACTCAGTAAGATCCAGTCATAAAAAATAAAAAAAGGTTGATGATGCAGCTGAGTGCAGAGGCCCTAGGCTGAATTCTCAGTAGCACAAAAAGAAAAAGAGAAAAAGGCCCTGCATAGAAATGAAGCTCAACAATTCTAGGAGGGCACAAAGTCTAGTAGAGCCAGGAAAGAAAAGATGTGTTTGGAGAGGTAGGTATGGGCCATGTCCACCAGGGTAAGGATTAAGGATCTCTTTTAGATGCAAGAAGCAGCTATAGAAAGAACATAAACACGGCAGAGAAGAAATTGATTTGGATGCTAAAAGATCACCCTAGCTGTATGAGCCATGGCAGTTAGAACTGACAGTTGCCTTGAGAATGTCTCTCTCAGCAGTTAAGGAGATAGTTAATCCTGGGAAGTGAGGGTGGGGAGCAGTCACCAAAGAACCAACAAAATAGGTTGGGCCTGTGTCTCAACCCAACCTATATCAGCCCAACCTGTATCAGCAGCCCAGAACAGCAGTCTCAGGTAGCACCATCAGCCATGCATAGTGCAGAGCCCTACTAAGGCATCCTACCTGGTGCACAGCATACTCATCCTGGGGGCCACAGCACAAGACTGTAGCTCCTCTCCCTGACATGTATAATCAAAAGGCCAAGAACTATTCTGTAATTCAAGAGTTACCTTAACCTGGGCAAAAAGAAGGAAAAACAGAGCCCCAGGCTCCCAGAACATCCTGACTGAGAATCTCAGTTAATTGCCCTGTCTTTCTTACTTTCCTTGTCACTGAGACATACTGCCTAACACAAATTAAAGGAGGGACGGTTTATTTGGGCTCACAGTTTGCAGAGTTTGCAAAGGTTAAAGTCTGTGCTTCCCTGGTTCCATGGCAGGAACCTCCATGCCCCCATGCATGGCCTCCATGCAGAGGAGGCCTGTTCATGGGTGTGGCATTTAGCAAGCAGGGAGACATCAAGGGAGGAGAGAGGATTTCCCAGGCCACACCCTCAGTGGTCCACTTGTGGGGACTATTTCCTACTTTCCAGCATCACATTTATCTATAAACTCATTAGTTGACAAATCCACTGATGAGTGTCACATGCCCATGACCCAATCGCCTCCCAAAACCCCACCTATGAGTACATGAGGCATTGTAGGGACATCTCTATATAAACCATAACAACCACCTTCCATGCCAATTGGCTACAGGGAAAGGAATCTCAAACATTGGTATTTCCAAGGACAGCCTACTTTGAACACCAAATTCTAGCTGGCCCAGAAAAAAGGCTTGATGTTCTCCTGCTCAACACTCTGAAGTCCCTTCTCATGCTGGAGAAACACCTGTCTGCTCTCTGCATGCCAGGGAGGAGTAAGTGCAGAGTAACCTAGAGAAAGCCTGATCTACAAGATGGACTCCCCTCAGTCATAGCCAGCAACCACCAGCACAAAGCAGGTCTAGGTTTCCACACTAAGGTAGTAAACAGGGGATATACAGGGAGCCTCATGCTCTTGGTGTTAGAAGACAGAAAACAGAGCTGGGGTTGGGAGGACCTGCTCTGGGGAGCAGGAAAGGCATGAGGGAAATCCAGAACACTCCTCAGGTTTACATGTTCCTTTCTTCCCAGCTCACTGTGGCACAAGTGGGTTTTAGTGCTTGGTAAAATATTTTTCTGTAAAACATTTGACTGGAAATCCAGCTTGTGCAAGCCAATCCTCAAAGCTCCCACTTCCCTTGAAGTACATTTCCACGTGTAGTACTTGTTCTTTTAAGGCCTCTTCAGGCAAAAGGGATCCTTGGGTGCAGTTGTCTAAGCCTACAATGAGGCTTAGACAACTTGAGGGGGAAACTATACCACTTCTCTTAAATGCACTTAGCATGTATGAGGCCCTGTGTTTAATGCCCAGTCTTAACAAAACTGTAAGTCTTAAAAAATTGTGTGTGTGTGTGTGTGTGTGTGTGTGTAAAGAAGAGTGGGAATGAGAAGATGTCAGATCAGCTCTCAGTCTACCCATACATATGGCCATTCATTCATCCAGTATTTACTGAGCACATATATGTCACACATCAGCCACCGCATCAATGTTGAGGATATGTTGGTAAATGAGAGATATGAAACTTCCCTTGCCAAAGCACCCACCAAAAAGATGAGATAGAAAATACAATATAAGGGTTTGGGGTTATACCTCACAGGTAAAGGCCTAACATATGCAACCATCTGCATTCATTCTGAGAGCACCAGTAAAATCAAATTTTAAAAATCAGATTACTATAACCACTACAAAGGAAAATAAAACACTATGAATACAGAATGATAAGGAATGTCAAGCTGCACAAGTTAGTTAAGAGGTATTCTTTGATAAGCGGACATTTCAGCAGCAGAAATGGAAATGAGGGAGTCATGTGAATATCTGAAAATAAAGCATTCCTGAAGGAAATGTATATGCAAAAGACCTTGAGACAGAGCCAGGTACAACAGTAGAAGCCTGTAAACCAAGTATTCAGGAGTTTGAGACAGGAGGATCATAAGTTCATGGCCAGCTTCAGGTACAGTCCCAGACATTGTCTAAAAAGCAACAACAACAACAACAACAACAACAAAAAACGCCAAGTGAGCTAGTGTACTTCTATATTCCCCAAAATATATGAGACTGAAGCAGAATGATCACAACGTAACTGAGTCACTCAGTAAGACTCTGTAAAGACAAAAATGTCTAGTGGCATAGCTGAGTGCAAAGGTTCTCAGTTAAATTCTCAATAGCACAAAAGTAAAAAAAAAAAAAAAAATTCCTGAGGGACAAGTGAGTCTGAACCATTCTAGGAGCAGCACAAAGGTCAGAAAAGAAAGAGAAGAAGGGAAGATGTGGTCGGAGAGGTAGGTGTGGGCCTTGTTCACTGTGGTAAAGAATGTGAATCTAGTTTTAGGAAAAAGCTATGTAGAAACATACACAGTGTAAGGAAGAAATCTAGATTCTAAAAAGATCACCTTAGCCTTGGAGATTGGATACTGGTAGTTACTTTGAGAATGTCTCTCTCAGCAATTAGGAGGAAAGTTTGTCCTGGGGAATCCTGGTGGGAAGCAGTCACCAGAACCAACAAAATAGTCTCAGGCCCCAGAACAGCAGTCTTGGGGGACACTGTCAGTCACACATAGTACAAAGCTCTACTGTGGTGTCCCACCCTGTGGACAGCATACTTATTGTAAGGTCATAAAGAAACGAGACTGTAGTTTCTTGCCCTGACATGCATACTTAAAAGGCTAGGAAAGTTCGTGGGCTAAAAGGAGAAGCACAGGACTTCAGAGCATTGTGCATATGAGTTTTTCCAGCACACCTAGAGGTCCTTGTGTTCAGCATCTGTCTTGGTTACTTTTCTCTTGTTGCTGGGACACAATACCTGACATCCAAAATGAAGGAAGAAAAGGTTTATTTAGCTCACTGTTTGTGGAGGTTTCAGTCCATTATCAGCTTAGTTCCAAGGCAGGGTTTCATGGCACAGGGGCAACACTTGAAGATGGCAGAAGACAGCAAAGCAACAAGAGTAAAAGTGAGAGGAAAGCAAGTTTCTTTTCCTCCCTTATATTGTACACAGGCCACTACCATTCCCCACCAGGTGGGTATAGCACTCACAAAATCTCCTTCCCTCCTGCACAGGCTGAGAATGCTTACAAAGTAAGGATACTGGTTCTCTGCTGAAGTCTCTTAGTTAAATTTTTAAATTTGTCAAATTGACACAATGTATCAATCATAACAGCATCTTAACTCTCTACAGCCCCTTCTCCAATACACAATTTCTCCAATACACAATTTCAGGAGATTGAGTGGGTAGCTTGTTAAAGGAAAAACTTTCCAGGACTTGAGTCCTTAAGGAAGGACACTTTTCCACAAAGTCTGATTTTGGTTGGCTTAATGAAAAGCCACAGGAGTGTAATGGGTGAGTGAGCACCCTTGTGGGTAGAAGGCACTGGGCCACCTGGCCTACTCCCTCCCTGAAAGCCTGCCTGGTGAACAGCTTCTGACTTTGAGAAGCAATGGATCAGCATTGGAGGACAGACTTTTCCATGACCCGTGAAAGCTAAAGTGGATTTTAAATTTTGATTTTGTATTATGGCATGATTACTAACATACATCATCTTTTCTGGACTATCTTCAAAATTATTAGCCTGAGTAGGATGAATCCAAAGGGTTCACACTTCCTAAGCACCACATGTTTTCCAAAGATTCTTTTGGTTGTAATTTTTTGTGCTGTGAAGAAATCCAGGGCCTCAGGCATGTGAGATAAATATTCTACTACTGAGCTCTATTCCCAGCCCATTTGTTTGCCTTTTGTATAAGAGAGAAGTTAAAAGATAAGGCTGTCGCTATGTTATGTCATTTGGCTATAAGTGTGTTTTGAATTTCATGGAAAAATGGATCTTTAATTCTTACCTTGTTAAGTCATTAGAAATCTTCATTTGTCTTGGAGCAACTTGTACTTCCTCCCAGGGTCTGGCACCTTCAAAAGCAAGGAGCTTGTCTACACAATACTCTCTGGTATAGATACTGACACAAACACTAACAATATGGACTCCCACTGTTGAGCAGAACTTCATTCTACTACCAGTGTTACCTTGATTAGGCCCTTTTATCTCCTAATCATTTTTGAGACTTTGAGAACTCATTTGTAAAAATATGAGTCTTCTAAGCATATACACATGAAGAAGAAAAATATCAAGACAACTATGGTGGATTAACTAATGGTCAACTTGTTGTAACACCCAGATGAACTGAATCAGCATGGTTCTGGGTGTGGAAGACCCACCTGAAGATTGCTGCCAACAGTATAAAAAGAGAACTGGAAGGTAAGATGGTGTGCTGTTGATTCTCCTAGAGAAGTTCATCACACTGGCTTTCCTAATATGAACTTGGCTGTTCTCATCATCAGAAGAGCTCAGAACCTTGCTGTCACTGAAGATGGCTGCGGTTCTTTTCCAGAGAGCTCTTGTCCTTATCTGAGCCTCGATTCCTAACTCCAGTGCAGATCCCTCAGCTTGCTGGCACAGATCCTTCATCCTGCTGGCCCTCCCAGTGCAGACCCTTAATACAGACTTGCATGAGACACTGTCATGGACTCTAAGCCTCCAGCTAGACTTGTGGAGAACAGTGCCATAGACTTTAGGTCTTCAGCTAGACTGACGCAGGACACTGCCATGGGATCCAGGCCCTCAGCTGGATTAATTGGGTCTCTGAAGTGAACAGATCTCTTACACTCTTTTGCATTTAACTTTTTGGGTGAATATTGCAAAATAATCCTATAAATTATGTGTCCTGTATTAATTCATTTCCCTTGTAAACCCTGAATACAACACTTTTATTTTTCTCAAATATAATGTCTTTTTTTGCTACATATCCAAATCTCATATATGCTTCAGGCCCACCTCTGAGGTGCCGTCTTTCATCCCCTGATCTACCAAAACATCTGCCTCTCTTACTGTTGAATTCTGAGTCAGGGCTGTGCACCTGTCTCTTGGCTCTTCTGCTCATACTACCATTTGGAATTCTCTTGCCCTCCTGCATTTCTCTGGAAGTATGGCTGTCCACAGAAATGCTGCACATAAAAAGTGGCTCCTTGATGAGCATGTGGGTAGGGGAGACTGTGGAAGGTTTCCTCTGCCTTCTCCCTGCTCTCCACCACCACACACTGAGGTCCTAGAGCCTGCCTATCACAAGAGTCCACAGGGATGACATCACAGGCCTCCTCTCTTCAGGGAATCTACTCAAATGTGGAAAAGCCTACCTACTGTATCTCTCCTAAACACCAGTCTTTTCAGTTGTCTAAAAGAAATGACTGACCAGATCATCTATCATCTAACTTGTCATCTGTTCCACGGGAGAGCAGTATAGCAAGTAAGCTTGGGCCAGGTATCTCTACACAAGGTCTTGGTGTACACACAGTATCAGTCGCCATCACAACTTCTTTTTGTCCTTTCCCCCATGTGTCTAATCTTCCCTAGTTATAAGTAGGACCAGAAACCTAGTGCCCTGCCAAGGACCCAGGGTTCCTGCTCAATGTACATGCTAAGTACATTCAAATCTGGCCAAGTTTTTAGAAAGCCTCAAATTTTATTAAATTTATCCTTTCTCTTTGGACCATAAGATACTTCTTTCATGTCTGAGTGTAGTGGAAGAATTTATACTCTGTTATTCACAATACTGACCAAGGAAGATGACACAGCCCAGAAGTTAGAAACAAGACTGCGGAACATAGTAAAATCCCATTGTAAAATATATATACATATTAGACCCTTTCCTCAAAGAACTCATAGAAAAAAGGAAATTATATTTGGCTATCAAGATCTAAGAATAGCTCCTTGAGGAAGATATGTTGAAAGTTTTTCATAAACCTTGCACAAGAGACACAGGCACCTTTACTATGCTACTGTGAAGATGCACACATGGGCCCACCAACAGTTGCAATCTTAGCTGCAGTTACTGAGGACTAGGACAAGGGCTGTGTCATGCAGCTGGGACTGAAAAGCCTAGCAAGAACTAAAGTCTTACTGAGATCTCAGGAAAATAGCATCCCAGAACTGGTTGAGATGTCATGTTGAGCCTAATCCTGATACTCAGAGACTGAGGGTGTCCCCTTTTTTTTTTTATCATTTTTAGGTTATCCTGTTGTCTGTAGGAATGAGGAACACATATTCTGATCTCTTGCTGCTGTAGTTCCACAAAACTCAAGTGGTTTTACAGCAAACATCTTTTCTAGGTGAACTATAGAAATGAAGGCCAAGACTGTTTGGGATAGTAGAGTAGCGTAATGGGAGGAAGGCACATAAGAAAGGTAGGTTCTGGCAGCACAGTGTATGAAGCAGAAGTGATGATTTCTAGTTTTCTTTCTAGCAGCGGTGCTGCCCCCAGCTCCTCCTACACCTTTTACTACTGTATTCTCTACCGAGGACATGCAGCATCCCAGACTAGCTGGCATGGAGAGACCTACTGCCTTGTTTGTGGCTACAGGGCCTATGGGGATGCTACCATTGCCACCCCCACAAAACCTAGAGCACAGAAGACAGCACGCATGTGTGTCTATGGAGATGTTTCCCCTGTCACTGCAGCAAAGGTCAAGGCCAAACAGCCAGCATCCACATGGGCTCTCAAGAGACCTCGATGCATGGGAGAATATAATGAACACCTAGGGTGCCCTAGCCTCAAAATTTGTCACTTGAACAATAACAACAAGGGCCAACAACATATTGTTGGCTTAGCCATGCTATTAAGACTTGAGACAATGGATTTTGGAATAAGTCTATTGCAAAGTAGTTTAGTAGAGGCCTAATCTACCAGATAGACCCCTGACTCCAGCCATAGCCAACTACTACCTGCACAAATAAAGATAATATGGCCTTCTTCAAACTGAAAGATATTTGCAGGGGCTGCAAAGGGAGCTTCATGCTTGTCTCTCAGGAATATCCCCCTGAAAGGCTTCTACTTCCTTTCTTTCCTGCCTTTAATATCACCTGAGGGCTTCTCACTATTGAATAAAATTATTTTTTGTAACAGTTTTTGACTGGAAATTCAACTTGACCAAGGCCCATTTTCAAATCTTTCAGTTTCCTTCAAGTACATTCATGATCTTCTAAGGCCTTCTGTCTTCAAATGGGATCCATGGTTATAGTTTCTGATGGTATGATCCTTGCATGCCTGCTGGGATAGGTTCACCACCACTGGCACATGAGGATCTATAACATAGCATTCCTGAAGAAAATACCATGTATGAAGACGCTGAGGTAGAGCCAAGAATAGTGGTTGTATTAATCCCTGAGACATAGTACCCAACACCTGAAATTAAACGTGTAGAATTTTGTTTTGGTTCACAGTTTCAGTAGGGTCAGTTCAGCGTCAGCAGGCTTCAAAGCAGAATCACCATGGTGAAAGAGTATGGAAGAGCTCTAACATGGATGACCAGAGGAGGAGTCCTGTCAGAGATATTCAGAGACAATTTACTGAAAATAAAAGTGCTCTGAAGCAGGGGAGGGAGTTATACCCTGAAACTAAAAATTAATCTGAAAAAAATACATATAGATCAAATTTAATAACCTGGATAGTTAAAAAGTAGGAAGTGGCATCACCATAGCTCATATGCACCATACCCACACCCACCCCTCTGGAAAGAAGCTATCTTTTTTTTTTCTTTTTTCTTTTTTTTAAATTTTATTTAAAGAGGAAAAAAAAAAGCAATACAGAAAAACGGGTAGAAACAATACAAAACCTCAAAAAAAACCCCATAAATCACTAGTTGACAAACCACATACTGTCCTCCCAGAAATAGCTGTTCATGTTACAAAATTAAGGCATACAAAGTGAACACACAGTGAGGCTGCAAACAGTTACAAAAAAACAGGATGGAATAAAGCCAATTGAGACAGTATAGTGAAATTGGCACACAACATCACAGCAGGTCACCAGGACAACAGTAACAGGCAACATTGTCTACCTCGTTGTCTTTACAATAGTTGTTCTTCTACTAGGTACAGCAAAATCAAAGAAATACACATTATAGAACACATCAACACAGAGTATTGAATAGAGCAACACCGTTAATCAGGACAAAGCAAAACGGCGATCAAAATATCTGCCTTCAGAGGTAGTAGAAGGAAACTGCCACGACTTGCTGTACCAAATATGGTCACCTGCTAAGAGTTACCCAGATCCCTGGATCCCAATTGTTAACGGGGGGGGGGGGATGTGGTATGTTTGGTTCTAAGCCCGCGCCCCAGTAGGCAGCAGGCTGCTTACTGGTTGGCTCGGCGCCCTAAGTTCCAGCATGGCGCAGATCTCAGGAGACGCTCTTGCTTCTGGTTTCCCCGCCTTGGGGTGGCCGCGGCTCCCCAGACCACAGTCACTTTCCAGGGCGGCAGGCTGCTTACTGGTTGGCTCGGCCCCCTAAGTTCCGGCATGGTGCGGATCTCAGGAGACGCTCTTGCTGAAAGAAGCTATCTTAAGAGCATTCTAAATAGCCTGAGGAAAAAATGGGCACTGCATAATCAGTCTCCTGGGACAAACTCTATATATACTATATTGGCGCCTTTTTCCCATTATCTTCTCTCACTGCACCTCTGTGGCATTCTCTCCAGTGATCACTGAAGGCAAGAGAAGCCCACTGCCACCCCCACCACACTACCACTCTTGGCAGACAGGATAAACAAGTGAATAGTACCCACCAAGTCTGCCTGGCCATCCTTGTTCACTTGTCTCTCCACCTGGTGCCCCTTCTAAGTTCACCACCACTACTGAGGGAAGAATCCCTAAGTTAAGCCTGTGAACAGGTCAGATTCTGCTTGCTAGCTACAGGGGATTGGAAATAGGGAAAATTAATGTGGTTTCATGCAATCAACTAAGACAAGAAGGTAATTGTGTGGACACTCAGGCTATATCATACAGCAGTCGTGTGAGAACTGCAAGTTTTTATTGTTGGAGTGTTTGATCTGGGTCTCCCCTAGATTTTTGTTATTTTTTCTCTTTATTTTATTCTTTTTGCTTTGATTTAGTTGTTATTTCTCTCCCTCTCTCTCTCTTCTACCTACTCCTTTCTTTAATTATAACTTCTGTAGCAATGCTACTTTATTTTTTACTTGTTTATCTGTTTTTAAATTCTTTTCAAGTTTTCTCTCACTCATTCCCCTCCCTCTGGTATTAACTTCCTGTCCTCTCTATTCTATTATTCTTGCTTTTCCTTATTTTATCTAACCCCTTGTCTTCCCTTGCCTCTTTTCCACTTTACACAAATATATCAACAAGTTCTGACAACAATTCAGATTTCCTCAATCCCAAATTACAACTTCCTTCTCCTACATACCACCTTCACTCCACAAACATATTCTCAAAATTCTCAACACTGTGCTGGGGACATAGCTCAGTGACATAAGCACCTGCCTGGCAAGCACAAGGTACTGAGTTTGATTCCCAGTACCAAAAAAAAATCCTTTGCTCTGACTATAAAAGACCTCAAACAGAATCTGACTCTCTACATAATTTTTGTTACCCATTATTAATTTTCCTATTTACCTCATCTGGACTTCTGGGAAGATGACCGAGTGGTAAGCAGCAAAGAAAGCCTCTCTGAGAGTTTCTATCCAGACACTGGAATGTAGCAATACAAGGAAGAGAAGGAGGGAAGTAGGTCCTCTGGACCCAGAAGGGATCTGAAGCAAGAATTGAAACCCACAGGGAGAACAAAGAGAAAAACTTCAACGAAGAAGAAGGTAGCTGACACAGTCTTCTCCCCAAGTCAGGACTCACTGTGTGGGAAGAGCCGTCCAAACCTGTATCCACACAATGACTGCTGGCAACACCAGAGGCCTCTATGGAGAGATGCAGCTGTGTTAGGAAGCAGCGGATGTGGAGGACTGCACAAGCTGGTGGTGAGTGCTGAGGACTCCATATCATCCTGAAGGAGAGAACAATTGGCTTGGAGAGGGGCCAGCTGAGCTCAGAACTCATAATAACTGCAGGACCCATCTAGCAGTTCCCAGCTGAGTTCAAGCCCACAGAAGATGCACTGACTGCTGCAGGCTGAATAGGTCTGGTCCCAGCCTCATGGCCAGAAATTGGCCTGAACTTCAGGAGAAACAAAGGTGCAGGTTCACTAAGATTACCCACTACCCCACCATAAAGCTACTGCTGGCTTGCTGAGATAAATCAACATGGACCTGGACTCTGTCTTCACACATTGTCCACCAGTGACAGCAGAGGCAAACCTGAAGTGGACTTTTTTTCTCTTTTTTTTTCTTCACTGTTTGATCTTGTATTTATATGAGTGTGAACATGGTTTCTAGTGTGTTGTTCTGTTCTGTTTTTTCTTTTATTTCTTCCTTCTCTCTTTCCCTCCTGTCTTCTGCATCAGTTTCCCAAAGTTTGCATGATCCCCTTTTGTCCTCCAGTCTGGCTTCTAATGTCTTCCTCTTTTTCTGCTTCTCTATTTTTTCCCTAATCCCTTTTAAATTTTCTCTCCTGAGGATAAAGTTGACCTATTGAGAACTTACTTCTATGGATAATTTTCTGGTTTGTTTTAGAGTTTGTTATATAATCACAAATCTAGTTCATATGATTAAAGATGGCAAATCAATGGTTGCCTCAGTTTGTCATTTTGTAGGCTGCTGTATGCTATTGTTGTTGCTGACTGTACCACTTCAACCAAAGTGAGATAATTGTTCTAACCAACTGTTCTTCCTGGTATACCAAGACTGAGATTGCCTAAGGGTCATAGAAAATACTATGGGCCAATGCCAAACAACCAGAGGATGGACCAAACAGTCAGCAACTTCTCTTCTCCAACAACTTGAAGAGGTAGGATCTAGCAACAAATTCAAAACCTAAAACTCAGCTACACCTGGAAGACACCTTTGAGAAGTAGTCATTTCCTAAGAGTTCCAATACTAGCAATAAAGCTACACACCATAGGCAATTTACAAGCATCAACCCAGGAATTAAACTAAAAAAAAATAGAAAACAAGAGTACATTTAAATAAGAATCTAAACATATGGCTTGTATCTAGACATATGCTCAAAGCCTCATATGGTCAGAGAGGGGACTTTTCAGAGATGGTTGGATCTAGGGTGTGTGATGCTGGCATCAAGAATGTGATGCTGGGATTGATTCATGGTTTGATGCTACTATTGAGGGTGTGAGTGCTACCTGACCTAAAGGCAGGTACCCTGGACAAAACATAAGAGACAGAAGGAGGGTTGCTTGTCACTTGCTGCCTTGCTACCCTCTGCCTGCCATGAACAGTTTATTTTCTGTGATGCCTCTCTGCCAGACCACCCTGCCTTAAAGCCAACTATAAACTGAAACCTCTGCAAGCTATGAACCAAATAAATCTTTCCTCCTTTAACCTTAGGCATCATATATTTTTGTCTCAGCAATGAAAAAAGTAAGTAAGACACAAAGCAAAAGCAGTCTAAGGAAATTTCAAGGCTGAGGGCCTGAATATCTGTATTTTTAAAAGCTTCTCATTGCAGGAGACAGGACACGTAGCCACAGCTACACGGGGTGCTGACGCAGAGGGATCACTTGAGCCTATGAGCTCAAGTCCAGCCTAGGTAACATATTGAGACTTTGTCTCTAAATGAATGGAGAATCAGTCAATCAATTAATAAAAGATTTCCATAATACTACCAGCTAGGAAAAACAAGAGGCAAAAGGACATGTAAAATGACACCATTCAATGCAATTGATTTTGAGCAAACTCAAACACACCTATAATCTCAACACTGAGAAGGCTGAAATGGAAGGGTTTTTTCCTCAAAAATAATAATAACTACCACACATGGGTCAAAAGTTCCAGTGGTTGACTCTTCCCCCCATCCCTTTTTGGGATCAATCCTGGCCTCACGCATGTGGGGCAGTCTACTATGGAACTATATCCCAAGTCATATAGTTTGTCATGTTTACAAAAGGGAACGACTTGAAAAGGTTGTCATTTTACATTATGCCACTTTGTCATGAATCTGTTTTGAATTTCATGTAAAATAGGCCTGACACCTCCAATTTCTAAAGTTAAGGAGAACTTCATTTTGTCTTGGAGCACCTTGAAATTCCTTTCCAGAACAAATCACCTTTGAATGTACTGAACTTGTCTTCATATTACTATTAGATATAAAACTGGAGCCTTCACATGAACAACAGAGGGATAAAGTGCTACTGAGACTGGAGATCTGAGGAAATAGTATCTCAGGAAATTGGTTTGGTTTGAGAAGGCATGTTAAGCCTAATCTAGGTACCCAAAGATGATTTGGAGGGCCCTTTTTAAAATTATTTTCAGGCTTTCTTATTCTCTATAGGAATAGGGATAGCTGTTCTGTTGTTTTTGTTATTGTTGTTGTTTGTTTTTGTTTTTTGTTTTGAAGCTTTTGGTTCCATGGAAGCCAAGAGCTACTACAGCAAGAATCTCTTTAAGGGACCTACAGAAGTAAAGGTCAACTCTATGCTTGGATGTGAAATAAACTAGTGGGCTTCAGCCAGAAAGGCACATGAGAGAGGACCTGGAAATACAGTGTATATAGCAGAAAAGATTCCTGCATTAATGATTTTCTTCCTAGCAGCAGTGCTACACACAGCTCCTCCTTTGCCCATTTATTATCACGTCCTTTACTGAGGATGTAGATAAAACTCAGGTGGGCTAGCATGGAGAGACCTACTTTCTGGTTGGCAGTTAGCAGGCATATGAGGTATTACCATCACCACGCAGCTAAGGCCAGAGAAGAGAAGCCACCATACAGGCAGGCTCCCAAGAGACCTGGATTTATGGCAGAATATAACCAACACCTAGGATGCCCTAGGTGCCGAATTTGCCACTTGAACAACAGTAACAAGACCCCATCAATATCTTGCTGGCTGAGCTATTCTATGGCGTGGCTAGACATTGGATGGCTTAAGTCCTAAGACATCCAATGCTTCTACTCCAGTGACCTCCACTGCCTTTCAATGAAGATAGAACCTAGGCCATTCTGCCTGAGTCCTCCTCAACCAGGAGGCTCCTTCCATGCCAACTGTCTATGGGAAAGGAGCCTCAAAAACTTTGACTGAAAGGAGAGGTTGCCTTGAACACCCAGGAATTAAACTGGCCTCGAATAAGGCCTGACGTTCTTCTGCTCAACTCCCTATAGTCCCTTCTTGTCTACGAGAAACACATGTCTGTACCTTGCAAGCCCAGGAGGAGTCAAGCACAGAGTGGCCTAGCTAGAGATCTATCTACCACCTGGACTCCTGACCTCTACCATAAACAGCACCCATCAGCACAGACCAGGAAGGCCTAGGCTTCTCTGAACTGAAAGAAATAAGCAGACTAGAGGGAAGCTCTTGCCTGGAATCTCAAGAAGCTGAATAAAAGCCCCAGAGACAACTGCTACCTAGGACAGGAGTAGCATGGAGAGTCCAGTAAACCCAACTGAGGCTTCCATAATGCCTTCTTCCCAGCACTCTGTGGCACCAGTGGGGTTCCTACTGCACAATAAAATGTTTTCTAAGAATGTTTTTTAATATAAATCCAGCTTGCCCGAGGCCAATCCTCACACCTCCCAGTTCTCTTGAAGTACATGCCTACACGTAGGACCTGCTCTTCTAAGACCTCTGTTGGCAAAAAGGGTCCAGACCTAGGCCCATTCTTTTTTTTTTTTTTTTTGAGATAGGGTTTCGATATGCAGTTTAGGCTGAACTTGAACTCACTTTGTAGCCCATACTGGCCTCAGACTCACACAGATCCTCCTGCCACAGCTTCCCAAGTGCTGCAATTATAGGTATGTACCACTACACCCAGCCAGCCCATTCTTTAAAAAACAGAGAGCCTTGAGTGGGGGTATGGCTCAGTGGTACAGCATGTATTTATCATATATGAGGCCTTGTATTCAATGCCCAGCAACACAAAATGTGTGTGTGTGTGTGTTTGAAAGAGAGTAGCAGGACTGAGAACTTGCCAGATCATCTATTAGTCTACCCATCTATCTACTCATTCAACAAATACTTATTGAGCACCTATTACATATCAGCCACTATGCTAGTGGTCTGGGATATATTGGTGAATGAGATAGCTGAATCCCATCTCTCCAAAGAACCCACCAACTAAAGGATAAGACAAAACATACAATATCAGGGCTGGGGGTTTAGCTCAACAGCATAAATGCCTGCCTATAAGAGCGAGGTTGCCAGTTCAATCCCCGGTACTGAAGGGCGGGGGGACAGTATCAAGGCTAGGAGTTGTACCTCTGTGGAAGAGTATCTAGCATTTTCAAGGCCTTACATTCAAAGGGAACACTAAGAAAGGACAGGTAATTATAACTTCTATAAGGACAATAAAGCATTGTGAGGACAGAGTGGTGAGGAAGTTATATTACACAGGGAGTCAGGAAAGCGTTGGTAAAGAAGAGACATTCTGGCAGTGATGGGAGCAAGGGACTCACATAAGGATCTGGAAGGAAAGCACTCCTGAAAGAAATACATGTGTAAAAACCATGAGATACAACTAACCATATTGGTACAGGCATGAAAACCATGTATTCAGGGAGCCAAGTTAGGGGGGGTCATGAGTTCAAGTCTAGCTTGAGCTACATACCCAAACATTGTCTCAAAAATAAAAAAGAACCCTGTACCAGTTGTACTTTGTACTTGTATACATCTATATTCCCAACACTACATGAGGCTGAGGCACAAGAATCATAAGTCTAAGACCAGCCAGAGTAACTGAATGGCTTAGTAAGATCCCATCTTAAAAAATAAAAAAGAGAGCTGGTGATGTAGCTAAATGCAAAGGCCCTATCTACTGGTTCAAGTACCAGTAACACAAAATTTTAAAAATGTTTTTAAAGGCCCCGAGGTGGAAATAAGGATGACTTGTTCTGGGAGCAACACAAAGGCTACTGTGGTTGGAGAGGTAAGTATAAGCCTTGTCAGCCACAGTGGACAGTGATCTGGTTTTAGGTGTGAGAGAAGCTATGGAAAGAATATAAACAATGTAAGGAAGCAATCTAGTGTGGATGTAAAAATATCACCCCAGCTGTTCTGAACCATGACAATGGAGTGCTGGCTGCTAACAAGGAACTTATCCTCAGCAGTTAAGGGGAGGTGGGACAGTAATCAGCAGAGAAGCAACACCTGTGCACCAGACCCACCCACAACAGCAGCCTGGAAGAAGAGGTAGCATCATTAGCCACTCCGAGGCAGGCTTCCAGCCCTGGGGACAGCACACTTGTTCTGAGGGACTATGGCAGTAAGACTGTGGCTCTTTCCCCTGAGGTCTCCTTATAAGGCTAGGAAGGAACATGGGACTCAAGAGTTTTCTTAACCTGAGCTAGAAGAAGAAGGCACAGGCCTTGGGGCCCCCACAGCATCTCCACTGAGAACCTCAGTTAACCCCCCAACCATCCTCCTCTGATTCCTCATGTGACTAAAACAGATATGCCGTTACTGGAGGGGTCAGGTTGGCAATGCCAAAACATGAATAACACAGACACATCTGAAGCCAAAGAAATTAGATGCTGGGTATGGTGGCACACACCTATAATCCCCGCACTTGGGAGGCTGAAGAAGGAGGACTACTGCTGGTTCGAGGCCAGCCTGGGTTACAAAGTGTGTTCAAGGCCAGCCTGAACTGCATAGTGAGACCCTGTCTCAAAAAGACAAAAAGAAAAGAGAAAAACAACACCCAGAACCCACACCAGTACAAGGGAGTTTATAGGGTGAGGGCCTGGACATCCGTATTTTTTTAAGCTTCCATTAGTTGCCATACTGGCACAAGCCTGTAATCTCAACTACTTGGGCAAATGAGGCAGAGAATTGCTTCAGCTCCTGAGTTGGAAGCCAGCATGGGTGATAATAGTTAGAACAGCCTCAAATGAAAGAATGAATCAATCAATCAGTGATTAAAAGCTCCCCAAAATTCTAGTTTACAGGAAAAACAAGAGGCAGAGGAACATGTAAAATGCCACCATGGAACACAATCAGCAAACTCAAAAACATGCAAAATTCACCCAGCCATGATGGCTCCTAACTGCATTCCCAGCACTCAGAAGGTTTAGTCAGGAAGATTTCAAATTAGAGGCCACTCTGGACTCCACAGAGAAACCCTGTCTTAAAAAAATAAAATAAAATAAAATAAAGATTAAAAAGCTTCTCAGGCACAGCTTGATGCTCACCCAGTTTTGGCAGCAGCGAGAGTGCAGCTGCCCAGCTTTACAGGGTAAACTTGCTTGCAGGAGCCAGGAAGCCAGGCTGAGAGGGAGGCTGTCTAGACACATTTCAAGTCCTAGGAGGCTCCAAAGTGCTGGGTGCCTGTGAACAGCATGTTGTTGCATGAGACAAGTAGGCCTGCCCTTGAGGCTATGGAATCACACACGCTGTTGGGGGAGGGGTGGTTCCCGGAATCTGGTGCCTCTGCAGCCTACTCTTCTGCATGCTTGTGCCAGCAGGTGTGAAGTGAGGTGACAAGCTCACTCTACACCCAGCAAAGGTTGCACACAAATACATGGCCAGCAAGGATACCTAGACAAATGGATGAGTGTAGGGCATTGGAGGACCTTCCTGGTGACAGTTGCTGAAAGTGGAGGGATTTCAGGAACCTCCATATGCCTTGGCCAGGTGGGCATCAGTGTGGTCATCTGCCTTCTCCACAGCTCAGTTTTCTCACCTAGAAAGTGAGGCTGGTGAGAAAAGAAAAAACAAAACAAAACAAAAAATCTCTGCTTTGTGGGCTGGCCTGAAACATGTTGAACTGGTAGCACAGCTCTGGGTACACGGTCACTGGACTGCTCTGCAGTCACCCTTACTGCTTGTCCTTGCTCCATGAAGGAAGAGGAGACAGCAGTCTCCTGAGTACCAAGTGTGCTCTCTGTTCAATCAGTGTCATTTGTGTGCTTGCTATGTGCCAAGGTAAGGTGCCAGATGTGAGACTAGGGTGACCTGGGCCTCACAGAGTTCATTTTCCACCTCAGCATTGGGTGATCACCACAGGCCACTTGGAGAAAGAGGGAGAGGTTCCAGAAAAATCCCGAGAAAGCAGAAAGGTTTCCCCATATCTCTGTTCATAGAGAAGCTAAGTTACCAGACAGGACTAGGATTTAGCAGAGCCATTCATTATGTGCCTTTCTCCACTCATCTGGATATAACAATTGTGGGGGGTGAGAGGTACAGTCCCAAGAACATCCTTGAGGGTCTTGCTGCAGATATCTCCTATACCCTAACCAGTCTTCCCTTCAGCCCCAGCTGGCAACACTATCTCCAAGGACACAAGCCAACATGCAAACCAATCTTAGGACAAAGGTTCCAAGTCAGTGGAGCCAGGGAAAATTACTAGAACATCTGGTCTCCAGAAACAGCACAGAATACATCAAGCCTGTCAGACACCACGTGTGACTTTGCTCTAGAGACCTTGTGTGCTAGATCCTCTCTACTGCCTGAAGTCAAGCAGTACCTGGCTGCAAGAGGAGCTCAGCAGTACAGATGGGACTCAAGTCACCAGTCATCTTCCTCAAACAGCAGCCCAGGGCCATTGGACAGACAGACTGGTCAGGGTGCAGAACAAAACACAGAGTGTTACAGAGAAGGTTGAGTGGAAGCAGAGGATGGAGGTTCATTAGTGGTTATCGTATTTCTCCTAGCAAGATAAACATCTGCTGCTTTGGGAGGAAGAAAAATGTGCTATTTGTGCTATGTGCTTCAGAATGGGTGGCCTCTACTTTGTGATCAGAGGCTGTCAATCTTCTGGTTTGCAAGACTGTTGTTTTTTTGGGAATTTGACTGTGTTCATTATTATGGTAGCAGATTGAGAGCACTCCAAAAGAGGCATGGGCAGCATGAGACCCCAGGGCTGAGGACCCCGAATGGAAATGATCATTATCTGGGCAACCTTGGCTAGCATGTGAGCCCCCACATGCACCTACTCCCACACTCTGAGCATGTGAGATGGCCGATTCACCTGTAACTCAGCCCGAATTTTCCTTCCTGCATACTTTTGCCATGCACAGGACATCAGTAGGGGTGGATCAGCTCTGCCACTGGGATAACCTTGGTTCTGTTTCTCGCACTGCCTCATCTACAGGTCTAGTTTTGCATCAACACTGCATAGGTGAGGAATTGGAGGAACTTGCCCCTTCTTGGCAAGATTTCTTGTTCTGCCCGACTCAATAGCCCCATCAGTTGGCAGCTGATGGTATAACATGTGCCAAGTCCCTGTGGTGGGAGGCTGCTAGTTTAGAGGGGCAAGGAGTTGGTGCTATTTCATGAGATTGGAGAGACTAATGGGAGCAGATTCCTCAGCAACTGAAAGACAAAGAAAGGAACTTGCATATCTTAAGAACACTGGGAAATCAAATAAACAACTCAGGTAAGAAAATGACCCTGTTTTGGGTTTTGGTGATGGAGATGGAGCCCAGGGCCTTAAACATGCTAAGCACTCACTCTACCACTGAATTACCTCTGCACCTCTGATACAGTTTTTGGGGTTTTTTTTTTAATACGAGGTTTTTTAAAAATAGATATAGGCATAGCCAGACTTGGTAGAGCACATCCATAATTCCAGCACTCTGAGAGGTTGAAACAGAAAATTTGCAACTTTTAGCCCAGCATGGGCAACTTAACAAGACACTGTCTCAATGAGGAACAGGGTGGAGGGATTGTATGTAGCTCTGTATGAAGGTCTTGAGTTCAGTCTCCAGAGAGAGAGACAGACAGACAGACAGACAGATGGGAGAGAGGGAAAAAAGAAGGGAGAGAGAAAGGAGGGAGGTAGGGAGGAAAGAAGGAAGGAAGGAAGGAAGGAAGGAAGGAAGGAAGGAAGGAAGGAAGGAAGAGCTTCTCTGTGGGAGCATCTAGAGGCTGGGATACCAGGAGAAAAGGAGAGATGGAAGCAGCCTCTACTGGAAAAGAGCCTGAAGGAACAGAAAGGAGATGCAAGAGATGCTGTGAGGTTGAGCCAACAGGCATTGGAAATGCCATGATGGGGAGCAGGCTGGGAAACAACACCTAAAGATATAACACTTAAGGTCCACTCTGGAGTGAGCTCCTGAGGTTCTCTGCCTTTACATTGCTTCCAAATCTGCCCACTGCCAGCATATCATAGCCTCTACCCTCAGGCTATGGAAGGGGCAGAGGGCTCTAAGATAAGACTTCACTAATGTATTTTTCCCTGGAAGTGGCAGGGCACAGAGATTATGTGGTGAGATTATGAGGCAGACAACACACCTTGTTGGCTAAAATCTGCTTGCCACTTGGCATGAGTGATGTCCCTGAGTCTGACTGTGTTTGGTTTCTATGATTGGCTCTCTATGGTTACCTCAAAGGCAATGTTTGACTAAAGATGGATGTTATGAAAAACTATATTTTGTCACTAATCTTTTGTGGGTTTGGATTTTTTGTTTTATTTTTTGTTTGTTTGTCTTCTTGGGTGCTGGGAATTGAACCCAAGGCTTCACATATACTAGCCTTCACATATACAAGGCTTCACATATACATCTACCATTGAGTTATATACCCTGCCCTTCTTACTTTAGGGTCTTTATGTTGCTCAGGCAGCCCTTGCACTTGCAATTCTCCTGCCTAAGCCTCCCAAGAAGCTGGAATTACTAGCGTGCATCACCACACACCTCTTACACACAACTAATCTTCTACGTAGCCTATGTCACTACTGGGCTAGAGTTTCACCCAAATCATGAGGTATCAGACATTCAACCCCTGTAGAAAAGTTTAAAAAACTCAAAAAATCCAAAACTAAATTCTCCCACCCACTCCTCTATCAGCTGCTACTATTTATTTATTCCAGTCTATCTCTTCCCTGTTCTTTGTACCCCTACCTCCTGCAGGCTATTAGGAATGGAACAGATAGACTGTTTACCACCAAAGCCACATCTTTATCCAAGAAACCAGCAAATCCAAGAATTTCTCCTCTTTCCTGTCACTTAGCAGCATAATACATGGTATGGGTTGCTGACCAATTGTGGAAAAGAAGAGAGGCAGGTATAATTTTGAGTGAAAAAACCACCCAGGGATGTCAGGTGTGGCGGTGCACACCTGTAATTCCAGCACTCATGAGGCAGAGGCAGGAGGATTGCCTTGAGTTTGAGACCAGCCTGGTCTACATAGTAAGTTTACAGCCAGCTTGGACTCCATAGGGAGACCCCATCTCAGCGACATGTCTGGTATTATCTGAAATAGGCTCCTAGGGCACTCACTCTTTGCAATGGGCCTACTCAGAGAATCCTCCAGCTGTAGTAGGCAAGGAGCTGGCCTATCCCTAGCACAGTTCTATCAGTTTGCCTTTCTCCAGGACAGGAGGTACTAGGTAATAACAAATGCATGGTTCCTAAATACATCCACGCAGGAAACCTACCCTCCTGGATAGATTGAAAACTTCAGTCTGGAAATGTTTGTTCATTTCCTTTTTAGAGGGTTATCTGAATTCTCCAAGTCCTCATGCACTGGTCTTGCAGCTTCAGGATTCAGAGCAGGATCTTGAAATACTGAGAGGCAAGAACAGGAAATAGGAAAAGAAAAAAAAAGTCACAGGATGTTTGGGCACTGCTCCCAAAGTGTCTTGGTGGCAATTCAATGACAGTATGTATATCTCTGTATCTGGGCATGAGTGCAAGTGTTAGAGGGTTCCTGGAAGAAACTGGCAGGGGTGGGGTGGGGGGAGCCCCAGGCTGAAAATGGGTTGGGCTCTACCAGGCAAGAAAGGGAGCCAAGCCCTAGGGGTTACTGTAAGAGCTAAAGCCATAAGATCCACAAGATAGGCTGGGGGTTTAGCTCAGCAGTGTAAGTGCCTGCTTGGCAAATTCGAGGTCGTGAGTTCGATCCCCGGCACAAAAAAAAAAATCCATAAGATAAGGCAGAGGTACTTACAGAACCCTGTGTCCAGGCCTTTCCTTAAACCCATACATCTGACCTAGCTTCCACATTAAGGTAGGAACAATTCTGGTGATTGGGTCAGCTTCCAGCCCTTGGAGGAAGGTGCTGGGGTGCAGACTCTGTTGCACTGGAAATTACTGCCTTTCCTTCCACCCAAATAGCTGTTGGAGTTCCTGCTCTGCTAAGTGAGCATTCCCTGGCCCTCTCTGGATGCTCCCCCAGTTCTCATCCTGACTGTTCTTTCATGAAAGTCCTAGGCAGGTACAGCATCTTCTGAGGGAGCCTTTTCCTGAGGCTGATGTGGACTCATGAGCGAGGGTCCCCCTGACAGTCCCCATTTGCTGGCTAGAGTCCCCAAGGACATGAGGCACGATAAAACAGGGAACAGAAAAGTCAGGATCCCAGGGTCCCTTCCTGAATCCAAAGTCTAGGAGCTTAACTCTCCATTTCCAGAGAAAGTCTCCTCCCACTCTACCTGGCAGCTCAGAGAAACGCAGAGTTCAGAGCACTGTGGTCTCACAGACATGTGTGGTCCTTAGAGGCCAGGGGATAGGCTGCAGCAACGGGAGGGCATGTTGTGGCCTGGAAAGGCCTCAGGGTGCGAGGCCACGCTGTGAGAGAAGCACCCCAGGGGCTCTCTGGCAGAGCCACCCGTTTCCCTCCCGCCTCCCGTTTCCCTCCCGCCTCCCGCATTGGCGGGGTGGGGGAGGGGCAAAGGCGTCCACCCAGTGCTCCCCGCCGTTGGCCGCCGCCCGCCTGCGGGGCACCTTCTGGGAGGAGGGGCAGGAAGGCCCTGGCGCCCCTGGCGATGGCTACGTGACTTTGCGACACTTCGTGTGGCGGTCGCAGGTCCCGTCACACCAACCTCTCTTCACAAGGCAGCACCACTGAGTGGCTTGAATCGCGAGTTGGGACTTCATCGTCGCTTTCAGCCCCCTTCAGGCTCTCACAACTTTTACCCCTGTCTTTCCCCACGTTTCTGCACAACATGGAACCCATGGGCCTCGAGGGTCCCCGCGCGCTCTGCAGGTGGCTTCTGCTGTGTTGGCTGTTCCCAATAGCGCTGCTGCTACAGCCGGTAACCTGCGCCCCAGTCAGATGGGTCACCCTCAGCACCCGCATCACACCGGACAGCCCTGACTCTGAGACCATGCCGCTCACTGACAGTGGCCTGGGGCTGCTAGAGCACGCGCGGGCCCTGATGCCAGGCTTCCTGCCGGTGGACGGCTACGTAGGTGCCTCATGAGCACAAAGAGGATAGGGCACATCTCTGGGCAGAAGAGAGTTCCAAGTGTTTCCTTCACAGCCTCCCATTATCCACAGGTGTCTTTCCCCTGCTCTAGCCTTGCTCTCATGTGAACCCTTCCAGCCCAGGCCACAGGGGAATCTCAGTATAGTCTGGGTGGCAGTGTAGAGTGGGAGCCCCAGGGGATATGTCTTGCCTGACCTGGAAGCCTAAAGGGCCCACCCATTTGTCCTTAACCTTGACCCTGCTTGACATCCTCCCAGCCACAAGGACCTGCCCTTGGTCCTGAGACAGTTTGACCAGGACTTACTACAGAATGTCAACCTGCGCAATTTGAGCCTCGGCCACACCAGCCTGGACAGGCTTAGAGAAGACCTCCTGGGTACTCAGGTACTAAAGGGACACACAGGGTGCCCGGCATGGCTGTTGGGGAATGTTGGGAAGAGAAGGGGATCTAGAGATCCAGGGTTAATCAGAGGGAACTCACTTACCATAATAATGATCGCCCAAAAAAAGATGCTGGAGCAGTTTCAAGGGCTGCTGTGAGCCACTTGGTTGACAGGACAGTACTACAGAACAAGCAATGCATTACATGCAGCCTCCAGGCCCAGTGGGGGCTGTGGAAGACCCAGGAGTTCCAGAGCAGCACTTGCCAGACCAACCCCTGACTTTCCCCTCAGTTCTGGTCAACCTGCATCCCATGTCCTACCCAAAGTCCGCATGCTGCGCACCTTCCCCTGGAGCAGATCTACCTCGTCCGTTGCATGTGTGCCTCCTACTCTGAGCTGGAGCTAGTGACCTCAGCAGAGGGTAGGTGTATTGATGAGAGGTGTTACGGACTTGGTTGAGCTACTCTGACTCCTCAAAGTGTTTACCTAACCTATTTGTTCCCAGCTCTGAATGGCATCAAGAAATTGGCCTGTCTCTGGTCTGAAGGGCGGCCTCTCTGTCCTGCATACCTTCTATGTGCTGGGAGTGTGCTACCTCACACTTACCCACACCTGCAACACGCCCTGGTGAGCAACTCCAGATGCTGTGGACTCACCAAGGCAGGGATCTGTCTGAGGTCACACCATGGGCCCATACAAAGCTTTAACTCTAGGATCTGGCACTGACCCTGGAATCGGAAGGGGACTGGTATTCTGGGATTCACAGGGCAACACTAGATCCCTCTGTGAGGCACAGTTCATCTTGCTTTTGTTCTGTGGGCTACATAGGGGGCTTAATAGGACTTCTAGGCCCTTGTAGCCTAGACAAGGCCACCTAGCAGGACTGACCATCAAGCTTTCTCACCATTCTTCAGGGCAGAGAGTTCATCTAAGGCCATGCACCTCTTCTACAACATCAATGGGTTGACTAGTTTTGGGGAGGTAAAGACACCACTTCATACTCCACCCCACAAAAATAGTCATGCTCTGCCTCTTCCAGCAGATCAGTGTATATGCATTCCTCATGCTCTCCTCCCTCACTGTCCCTGCAGAAAGTGGTGACAGAAATGAAATGCCTGGGCATGAAGGTAGACTTGTCTCCTGTCTCTGATGCTGCGGCACAGCAGGCCTTAGACGTGTCACAGGCACCTATGATATTCTCCCACTCAGCTGCCCAGGGTGTATGCAACAACACTTGGAATGTTCCTGATGACATCCTGCAGCTTCTGGTGAGAATCTGCCCAGCCTTGGAAGCTAAACACGAGTTTCAAACTTGAGCTCCTGGTCCCTCAGGCTGAACATCTTCTGCCCCACAAACCCACAGCAAACAACCTTTGAACTCTTGGACCCAGTGGGTATGGGAGAGATAGTTCTAGGTAAATATTTCTCTATCCCTCAAACCCAAAACCAAAACACCTCTACCCCAGGCAGGACTGAGACTCCCCTGTTCACACAAACAGAGAGATGAAGTCTCTCCTTCCTCCCCAAATCAGGGCCGAACACCTTCCTCACATGGGGTGGGCAGACTTGTGGTGGTTCAAGTACCCAAGATGAGTGTTTATTTGACTATTCCTACAGGAGAAGAATGGTGATGTTGTGATGGTGTCCTTGTCCTTAAGGGTGCTGCAGTACAACCTGTTAGCTAATGTGTCCACTGTAGGTGAGCATGCCCCAAAGCTCCCGTGTTCTCTAAACAGCTCCTTTTTGGATCTGAAGCCTGAGGGTGGATCTCAGCACAACTCCAGTGGTCTCACCAAAAATCCCAGCCCCTTGGAGTTACACGGAACCAGAGCCATAGAGTCCATACTGTGCATCTGATGGGCAGAGGGAAGGGAACCAGACACAGAGCTGAGTGCTGCCCCTGTGCTTCCCCTTGAAGACTACCAAAGCACCCTGCCTCCACTTTAGATCTCTGGAGTCTCTGTCAGCTGTACTCTTTGTCCCTCTTTCATCTTCCCTACCTATGGAAAGATCCCCCATCAGGATCTCAAGGAGACTGAGGCAGGGTGAATCTGGAGAAGTGGCCCAATGGCCGTCATTCCAAATGCGGTCACTCCAAACTTGAGGTCCAGCCCAGAGCCAGTTGGGGTCAGTTAAAGACAAACCTCAGGGACTTCAGGTGGCCACACAGGGCATAGGCCCTGAAAGAACTGGCCTGCAGGGTACAGCAGAGTCCAGATCCAGGGCACTCCTGCCCCAGAAGCCTCATACTACTTTCTTTCTCCCAGATCACTTCAACAACATCAAGGCAGTTATCGGGCCCAGGTTCATCGGCACTGGCAGAGATTATGATGGCACCAGCCAGTAAGTATTGCCACATGGCTTATCTGGAGTGTGTGAAAACCAGTGGGGGCCTTCGCAGTCACCACCATCTTGCCTTGGTCCTCATGGCTTTTAGGCCTTACCCACCCAGCATGTCCCACTCCCATGGTCCATTTCCTGAAGTCTGCCTGCCTTCAACCCTGTGTTCCTGCTGTAAGGCATACTTGGCCAAGCCACCAGACAACTCATTTATCCAGTCCATGCACTCACCCCAGCCGCAGCAGACCTGCTCCCTCCAAGCAGACTGTCAGCAAAGCTGGTGTGGTCTGACCATCTTCTCTGCCTAGTGCTGCAGAAGGGACGTTCATTCATTGGAAGCCATAGGTCTTAAAAGTACAGTTCAGCACTGGGAGTCATGTCACAGGCTTCTAATAACAGCACTGGGAATGCTGAGACAGCAGGATTGCCATGAGTTCAAGGTCAACCTGAACTGCATGGCAAGACATTGGCTCAAAAAAAAAACAAAACAAAAAAAAAATGCAGGCTGGGGATCTAGTTCAGCAGCAACATTGCCTTCCTGGAAAGCAGAAGGTCATGAGTTTGATCCCCAGTACCCCCCCGCAAATGCAGTTCAGTGACATCTGGCAAATATCCAGGGAGGTTTCGGGGCCTCCTCTGAAAGCTGCAGAGCAGGGGTGAATCACTTGCTGTCTCCAATTACCAGTTTGCACATCTGTCCAGAGCTGGGGTACAATGCACCAGGACACACAGGGGTGTAGTTCTGAGTCTGGATCAGGGTGCCAACTCAAGAGAACCACCTGCTGGTGGCCACACAGGTTCCCTGAGGGGCTGGTGGATGTGTCCACATACCCAGTGCTGATAGAACAGCTGCTGAGTCGGGGCTGGAATGAGGAGGAGCTTCAAGGTGTCCTTCGAAGAAACCTGCTGTGGGTCTTCTGGCGAGTGGAGCAGGTATGCTTGGCTGGGCATGACAGTGGTGCAGGGGTCTGAGCAGGTATGTCGGGGTTCAGGGTGAATCTGCTGTCCACCAAATGCCACTTCTAGGTTCAAGAGGAGAATAAGTGGCAAAGACCCCTGGAAGACACAGTCCTGGAGGAACAGCTGGACAGGGGTTGCCACTCTGTCCTCCCATATCAGCACCAGAGACAACAACTGGCTGCAGACCAGACTCCAGCCAAGATCCCATCACATCCAGCACCAGCATCACCTCACAGCTGGTCATCCTCAGAATCTTCCCTCTACCTGGCCTCAGGCTTCACGGAGGCTAACATAATCCAATTACTTTTTCTTTTTTTTTTATTTTTTTTCATTTGTTTTGCACTTTTTCACATTCCTGGTTCTTACTCTGTGGCTCTGGTGTGACTTATCCCTGCCAGATGTCACTTTGGCAGCCCTGGACACCCCACGAAGGTCCCTCCGTATGCAAATACAAAGATTTCCTGAAATAAATGTTTTGGATGTGGAAGAAGGTGTGACTGTCTTTCTCTGTGGTGCAGTCTGGTGGTGCCAGATTTCCATGCCAGGGGACCCAGCTTTCAGCCACCAGTTGTTCAGGAAGGCCTGTTGGCAGCAGGGGCTGGACACAGCACTGGATGAAGACAGTAAGTAACTCAGCTGCAGGAGGAGGGGCCCTGGCTTGGAGCCCCCTGAGTGACTCCTCCCAGCCCCACACTGAGCCACTGACTGCCACCTGGGGCTGTTCCAGGGAGCCTTTCTGCACCGTAAATGCCCTTCATTCCTCTTGGGACACAGCCTGGGACATCTGGCCACATAACAGGCCACAGGCCTCCAGTGACTGGACTGTCCTGGCCCTGCAGGGACTTCCTCTCCAAGTGGCACAAGCTACTCAGGAATCCTCCCCATCCTACCCCCAAGCCCTTACTGCTCTGGTAGTGATTGCAAGAATAATAGCTAATATTAAGGGCTAATACTGATAATGACAATTTAGAGTAAATAACATGAAGTAGTAGATAATGACTAATAAAAACAATGGTTAATATTAATAGTCTCGGGGCTGGGGATTTAGCTCAGTGGCTTAAGCGCCTGCCTGGCAAGTGCAAGGTCATGAGTTCGATCCCCGGTACCCAAAAAAAAAAAAAAATTAATAGTCTCTGCAAGTCTTGTGAATGAGCAATTTCACCTTGGGTGTACATCCAACAGGAATGCACACATACATTCCCCATAAGGCATATCAAATCATATTTATAGCAGCACTATTCATAATGACCCCAAACTGTGCTCTTCAGAGTCAAATTTGGAGGAACCAAAGATTATCTTAAAAGAAGACTTTAAAAGAAAAAATGTCCCAGCACTCAAGAGGCTGAGGCAGGAGGATCATCATGAGTTCAAGGCCAACCTGAACTACAAAGCAAGATCCTATCTCAAAGAAGGGGGGAGGGGGCAAGTATTGAGAAGCTGTAACCAAAGTGACGTATCTGCCCGGTGGTGGTGGCATTATGGAACAACTGCAGCAACAGCAACTGAGAAACTTGAGACTTCCTGTTGGTCTACCATCCAATGACAGAACTCTGCTTCCAGTGCTGTGTGCCCCGCCTGCACCACTGAGCTCTGGACACAGAGAAGGCCTGCTGCACAGTTGTGCTGGGAAGATGATCCAATCACTGCTACAGGGCCATCTATGTGCAGCTCATGCCTGCCCTGGTACAGTGCCACATCGCAGGCCAAATAGCTGCCTCGGCTATGCCAGGTATCACTGCAGAACAGCCCACAGCCTCACCACCAGGCAGCTAGCCAACCCCAACCCCAGGAGGGAAGGTACTGAGGTACTGGAAGGACCCAGTCAACCTTGGACTTGGTGAAGCCTGAATAGAGATTGAGGGGTACTGTTGCTCCTTTCCTGGAGCCCATAAACCTGGGTTTTGCTGTTTGGTTTAAACGATGACTAGGGAATCTTTATCTTGTTCTTCATTTAGTGTATATCTGCTGGCTTCACCCCTGGCAGCTGAGAAACTGCCTTCTGTTTCTTTTTTTTTTTTTTTTTAATCGGTACCAGGGATCGAACTCACGACTGCCTGCTTGCAAGGCAGGCGCTTATGCTGCTGAGCTAAATCCCCAGCCCCCTGCCTTCTATTTCTAAAAGGAAAACTTCAGTATTCCAAGCATCTGATTAAAACAGGTCTGTGGGCATAATTTACAAGTTGGTAGTAGCAACAAGAAGTTGCTGCTCAAATGGCAGATAAAATGAGAGTTCTCTCTGGTTGTCATTGAGTCTTTCTAACTTAAATGGCCAATTATGCATTGGTGCATAACTATTTTTTCCTGGACTGTGTCTTACAAAAAGAATTCTGTTGCATAGAGGGAAAGAAGGTGATAACAACAGGGGGAGGGGGACCTCTAAAAAATTCATAGGGCTTTTAGGCATTGCTTCTTAGCAGGTCAGTGGCCACAGAACACAGGTAAAACCTGTAAGAATTGGGGTGTTCTATAATTTCAACCATTTCTGCAAGTTAGTTTCTTAGTATTTTCTGTCTTCCTAGGATCTACACTAAAATGTTTAAATAAAGAAGACAGTGTTCTTATCTTCAGGGCAATGAAGAATGGGGAAATTACAGTATGGTCAAATTTGGGGAAGACAAATATAAAGGAAAAGTAGATGGTGGAGTTTATTTTAAAAAGAATTAAAAAAAAAAAGCAGTGGCCTGGTGTAGTGGCACAAGCTTGTAATCCTAGCACTCTAGCACTTGGGAGACTGAAGCAGGAGTAGCACTGCAAGTTAGAGGCCAGCTTGGTCTACAAAGTGAGTTCAAGGCCAGCTTGAACTGCATAGCAAAACCCTGTCTCAAAAAGATTTTTAAAAAATCACAGCTCAAGGAGGCAAAATAAAAACAATAGCTGAGTAATCAACAGAAATAATGGAAGCCCACACACAGTAAATGAAATTAAATACCAATGTTGAATTCTATGCAAAAAACAGTGTTCAAAAATGAAGAAATAGGGACTGGGGATTTAGCTCAGTGGCATAAGTGCCTGCCTTGCAAACACGCAGTCATGAGTTCAATCCCTGGTACCAATAAAAAAGAAAATGAAGAAATATAGCTGAGTGTGGTGTTTTTCACCTATAATTCCAGCACTCTGGGAGGCTGAGGCAGGAAGATCGCAAATTCTAGGCCAGCCCAGGCAAATTAGTCACCTAGAGAGATTGTGTCTCAAAATAAAAAAGGGACAGCGATGTAGATCACTCAATGTGAAAGCTCTGGGCTCAATTTCCAAACCAAAAAAAAAAAAAAAAAAAGAAGGAAAATAAATGCATTCTCTGACCAACAAAAATAAAGAAAAAATAGAAACATACAAATGGCCTAAAAATAAAATATCAATTATTGCCAGGCATGGTGGCTCACACCTGTAATCCCAGCACTCAGGAGGCTGAGGCAAGAGGATGGCTGAGAGTTTGAGGCCAGCCTGGGCTACAAAGTGAGTTCAGGTCAGCCTAAACTACATAGTGAAACCTTGTCTCAAAAAGACCAAAAATAAATCAGTTCTTTTCATCAGAAACACCTTCAACTAAACACACAGTATCAGGAGTTTTTTGTTTTGTTTTGATTTTTGTTTTTTTGTCTTTTTGAGACAGGTTCTCACTATGAAGTTCAAGCTGGCCTTGAACTCACTTTGTAACCCAGGAGAACTTGCAACGATCCTCCTGCCTCAGCCTACTGAGTGCTGGGATTACAGATGTGTGCCACTATGCCCCATCTCAATTTTGATATTATAAAATTAGCACTCTATTGGGGAACAAACCTAGGGTCTTCACATTGAGCTACATTCTCAGCCATTTTTATTTTGAGGCTTTTTTTTTTTTTTTTTTGAGGCAGTGTCTTGCAGTGGTTAAATTGCTCAGGTTTGGGCTTGAGCCTGCCTCCTGCCTCAGCCTCCCAGACTTCAAGGACTACAGATACATACCAACACACCTATCATGTGTTTGGATCTTTAAACCTTGACTCAATGATAAATCTTATTCAAATTTGGAAATGGTCTTGAGAAAAATTTTAATAATACCAGCTACACTGGCATTATTTAAAAGAAGTTTCAGTAAACTAAAATTATTTTAAGATTACTTAAAAGGCTGGGAATGCAGCTCAGAGGTAGAATGCTAGCTTACATTCACAAGTCCTTTGGTTCCATCCCCAGCACCAAAGAAAAAATAAAATTAAAACTTACTTAAGATCCCTACAGTACTTAGAGTACCAGGTATGATAGTGTGTGCATGCAATACCAGCACTCAAGAGACTGAGGCAGGAGGATTACCATGAGTTCAAGGCCCTAACCTGGGCTACATAGTAAGTTCAAGTCTAGTCTGAACTAAGTGGTAGAAAGAAAGAAAGAAAGAAAGAAAGAAAGAAAGAAAGAAAGAATCATCACTTGGAGCTGCACACGGCAGGGAATCCCTATATTCCCAGCAGTGAGGCTTATAAATTGGAGTCCGATCTGGGCAATTTAAAAAGATCTGCCTCAAAATTTAAAACTAATAATAATAATAATAATAATAAGGACTGTGAATGTAGCTCTGTGGAAGAGTATGCCTCCCACCCAAAAAAAACATGATCAGTTGGTCAAGAAAATTTATCAAATATATAATCCATGAATAGAAAATGAAATAGTTGGGCACAGTGGCACACATTTATAATCCCAGCACTAGTGAGGCTGAGACAAGAGGATAGCTACAAGTTCAAAAGGCCAGTCCAGTGCCACATAGTGAATTCAAAATGAGCTGAACTACAAAACAAAAGCAAAAAACAAAGCAAAACAAAAATGAAATAAGGAAGAAGTAGGTTTTGAAGACTATTGATGAACTTTCTTCCACTAAAGCTAAGAAAGTAAGCTTATATAAATCTGACTTGGATATAAATGAAATTTATAAATGTAAAACAATGTTAGTTTTAATATGCCTAATTTATAGTTCTTTGGTATTTTCAAACAAATTTTAACATTTTAGAAATTGTAACCATTAAAAAATCCATTAAAGTCAGATACGGTGGTACACACCTATAATCCCACCACTAAAGAGACTGATGCAGGAAGATAGCTGCAAGTTTGAGGCCAGCCTGGGCCACAAAGTGAGTTCAAGGCCATCTTCAACTAGACAGCAAAACCCTATCTCCAAAAGACAAAAAAAAAAAAATCGAAACTAGGTATGGTGACACATATCTGTAATCCCAGCACTCCACAGGCTGAGGCATAGTCTAGGGTTTAAGGCCTGCACAGCCTATACAGTAAGTTAGATACCGGATTGGACTATGTAGAGATTTGTCTCAGAAATAAAAATACATTAAGGGGGCAAGGGATAGACCTCAGAGAGCACTTGCCTGGTTTATATGAGGCTCTAGATTCAAATTCCAACACTGCATTACCAAAATTAAAAATAGAAAATACATGTAATAATATAGCCAGGTATGGAAACAAATGCCTCTAACCCCAGCACTCCAGGAAGCTGAGGCAGGAGAAGCATATGTTGGAACCCAGCCTGGGCAATTTAGCAATTTAGTTAGATCTTATTTCAAAAATAAAAGTGTTGGGAATGTAGTTCTATGCAAAGGTCTTGGGTTCAATCCCCAATACTGCAAAAAAGGTGGGGGGAGTATATTGAAACATATATTTTTTTTTTCTTTTGGCCTTAGGTTCCACAATGGCTGGCCTCTGCACTGATTCTCAGAAAATTCTAACAGTACTTATTTTACTCTGTCCTTTCTTGGCTATTTTTTTGGATAGACTGAAGAGCACTCTGAGGTCACTTTCATCCCACTTCAGAGTCTTCCAAGCCCCTCTTTCCTCCTCCTGCCCATCTCTGCCTCTGGAGACCCTCTTGGAAAGTAAAAGCTGCACTTAACTCTTTGGATTTCTAGCCTCCTGGATCTTTGCCAAGTAATTCTGCAGGCATATGCTACCTGTTTTTTATTCTCAAAGAGGGTCTTTCTAAATTGCTTAGGCTGGCCTCAAACTTGCCATCCTCCTGACTTAGCCTTTTGAGTAGCTGAGACTATAGGCATGGACCACCACCACATGTGGCTGTTTTTGTAGTTTTGATAAACTATTAGCAAAGCTGCCATTCACTATGTTGTTCAAAGTCACTTAAATGAAGACCTCTGGACCAGCTGTGTGAGAGATCAAAAATATCCCTGCCCTCCCAAGGAGAGCTAAAACTGGAGGCAGCTGGGTTAGACTTGGTCATTAACCTCATGGAACAAAGGGGTAGAGAGGGACAGAGAACAATGTCCAGCAGAGACCCAGCTGTCCAAACAGGGAAGGCCCACTCTTTAGGGAGCCCAGGTAGAAAAAAGGACACAGACAATCGTAGAAAGGGGAACCATTCAGATTTAGTCTGAGTTTTTGGCCCCTCTCAGCTTGGCACAACCTGGTCCAGGTCTACAAGAATCAATTGCCACTCAGATGCAGTTCTGAGGTTGCTTCCCCTGTACTGGGGTTTTCCCAACAGGAAATGGAGACATTATACTTTGAGGCTGCTGGCCAGCCTGGAAACCCTTTGTTTCCTTAAGGATATTTGCTCTCGGCATGTGCTCAGTACCAAGGGCCCTAACTTGACCACGTCCCAGATTCCAGATTCTGCTCCTCCCTGTCAAGATGACCGTGCCTCAGGAAGGAGGGCCCTACTGTCACAATGGCTATTGTAATCTATCATTTCATGTGCATAAACCTCTAGTGTCTGTGTGCATGTTAAAATTTCTACCAAAACAAAATTAATACTACATGCTAAGATAAAATGGTCACCTGTAATCCCAGCACTTGAGAAGCTGAGGCAGAAAGATCAATACAAATTCCATGCCACCTAGGGTACACAGTGAGTTCAAGGCCAGTCTAAGCTACATAGCGAGACTCTGCCTCAGAAAACCAATAAAAATAAAATAAAATAGTCTCCCACATACATTGTTCTTTTTGTTTTAGTTTGGTTTTTTTGTTTTTCTTTTTTGAGACCTGGTTTCATTAAGTCACTAAATTCCCCAGACTGGGCTGAACTTGTGATCCTCCTTTCCTGTCCCCCATAGTGCTGGACAGAGGGTTTTGGGGGTTGTCCAAAGTTCTCTGTGGAAGGAGGGGGTATAAAACTGAAATTCAAATGCAGTTGAACCCTGGCCAGGCTTGTGTACTTTTAGTTTTGCACATGCTGGGGGTCTTGCAGAGTGACCTTTATCTACTGGTTTTCTGATATTTTGACAGTGGTCCTTGCTCTACCTAACCCTATTTCTGTTATTTGCACCAGGGTTTTCTCTTATTTACTTGTCCTTGCTTTATCTCCTACTTCACTGTGATGACAAATATAACCCCCCCTCCAGGCTTCAATTGTATAGTCCTTTTCACGGCCTATAGATCATTTTTCTTTTTTTGTCAGTCAAAACATACAGATCTATGCCGGCCATGGTGAGGCACACCCGTAATTGCAGCCGTCTGGAGACCCTGTCTTAGATTTTAAAAGAATATGTATAGGGCCAGGGATATAGCTCAGTGGCATAAGCACCTGCCTGGCAAATGCAAGGCACTGAGTTCGATTTCCGGTACCAAAAAAAAAAGTATATATGTATATATATATATAGAGAGAGAGAGAGGGACACATCTATGTACAGAGACAGACAGGCAGAGACAACCGAGAGAGAATGAGAATTCACTCTTCCACGTCTGAGCTTTGGATTAAAGGAATCATTTGCCCGTTAGGCGGCAGGCACATCCTGACAGCTATACCCCATAAGGACCTGGCTAGTGCAGGAGATCGAGAAGATCCCTGCGCCCCTACCGGAACCTGACTGGCGTCCTCCTCGTGCTGCGGCACACTGAGCCAGGGCAGAGATACTGTGAGCCCAAGGCCAGAAGCAGAGGGGGAGCGACGCAGGCTGCAGGGGGCCTCCGCGCCGCAGGAGGCGCCCTCCTAGCTGAGGCTGAAAGAGCTGTGGCGCCCCCTTCCGGTCACGCTAGGCGGCGCAGAGGATCCCAGCCTGAAGGCCGCGGTGGCGTGACTAAAAAACTTTCTGAGTCAGGTCGTGCTCTAGGTCGACTGAATCGACGGACGGCGACCCTGTCGTTGCCCAGTGCCCTTGGCCTGTCCTTTTCAGGCTCTTCTGAGTGTCGCCTGCCCGCCTCCGCGTCCCTGCGCAACATGCAGGTGGTGGCCCTCGAGGGACTCCGCGTGCTCTGCCCACGGCCTGTGCTATGTCTGCTTTTCCTGCTTCTACTTCTGCTGCTGCAGCCGGTAACCCGCACCCAGGCCACACTGGACACCGCGCCGGCCACCCCCAGCACTCAGACCTCATCTGGCGCTCTCAGTGCTCCCACCACTCCTGGCTCCTTGACCACGCTGGACACTCCCAGCACCCCGGGCCTGCGAGGTCGTGCGAGAGCCCTGATGCGGGACTTCCCACTAGTGGACGGGTGCGTAAATGTGGAGAGAGACAAGCTTATTATTTGGCAGAGGAGGGTAGGGTAGGGTAGGGTAGGGTAGGGTTGGGTTGGGTTTGGCGTGGTATGGTGTGGTATAGTGTGATTTGGTGTGGTTTAGTTCAGTTTGGTTTTGACAGGGTCTCCCTATGTAGCCTGGGCTACCTTCGAACTCAGCAGTCCTCCTGACTCAGCCTCCTGAGTGTTTACATTACAGACACGCCACCACGTCTAGCCTGGGGGAGGTTCTGAGTATGCAGAGCCAGTGAGGAGGCTTCCTCACAGCACCCTGGGATGCCCTGTTCTCCACCAGCCATGGGTACCCTACTACAGTTACCCTGTTGCTAGTGGACACTCCCCCAATTCTCCCTTCAGCGAGTGACAATAGCTCTGGTGGGTGGGTAGGGTAGGCCTATGCATGCTGCCTGTCCTGCGTGATAATGAAGGCCGTGTCTCTACTCTGATCTCCTCTTCACACCCTCAGCCACAATGACCTGCCTATGGTCCTGAAACAGCGTTTCCAGAACCAGCTGCAGGACGTGAATCTGCACAATTTCAGCCACAGCCAGACCAGCCTGAACAGGCTGAGGGATGGCCTCGTGGGTGCCCAGGTACCAGAAATACACAGAGTGCCTGCCGGATGCTGGGGAGTGTTGGGGCCACAGAAGCTGGCTAGGGCAGCCTCTACATGGCTGGGTACATGGGCCATGCAGTGGGCCATCATATACATGTTGGGGAACATAGGGCCCTTAGAGGGCAAGACAGGCAAGGTCCAGTCAGGAAGTGACCAGAAAAACCATGATGAGTATGGGAGTTGCCAGAATCACAAAGGATATGGTAGATTGGCCTGGGGCATTCCCAGGGCATGCAGACAAACAGCAGTTTATGATGTGTCCTGAGTACACAATTTGGCCAATAGCAGCAAGCTAAATATCAGTCAAGGGACCATGTGATCATGCAGTGCCTCGCTGTAGGGGCTGCAGCACACAACTGGAAGGCCTAAGGGGCTTGACAGCCACCTTAGCCTCATTCTGGACCCCCTGAACCACCTCCAGTTCTGGTCGGCCCACGTTCCATGCTATACCCAGAACCAGGATGCTGTGCGCCTCACCCTGGAGCAGATCGACCTCATCCGCCGCATGTGTGCCTCCTACTCTGAACTAGAGCTGGTGACCTCAGCTGAAGGTTGGCTGGCAGATGGGGTAGGGGTCAGTTTGAGCTCACTGCAGTGGTTCTATCCCTGGATTCTGAAACTTGACTCTGCATCCTTTTCTAGGTCTCAATAGCACTCAAAAGCTGGCCTGCCTCATTGGTGTGGAGGGTGGTCACTCACTGGACAGCAGCCTCTCTGTGCTGCGCAGTTTCTATCTGCTGGGAGTGCGCTACCTGACACTTACCTTCACCTGCAGCACACCCTGGTGAGCTTAGTCCCTGTAGGGGGGAAGTGGAGGCACTGTGGTGTGGAAACTTCCCCATCTCTGGGATGGGCCTCACCAGAGGTGTGGATAAAGCTGTCCACAGAGGCAGTGGACTCCCAGCAGACCTCTCACACTCCCAAAAAGTAGCTGGACCTTGGTCCTCACCTGTTCTGGCTATGCAATGGATGGATAGACAGAGGCTTACTGAGCTCTGATGACTAAGGTGTGGCCAACTAATTGTACCTCTCTGGCTGTCCTGCAGGGCAGAGAGTTCCACTAAATTCATATATGATCCCTACACTAACATCAGCGGGTTGACGAGCTTTGGTGAGGTGAGGACTCCCATTCTGTACCCTACCCCACTTGTTTCCTGCCATAATATGCACATACCTGCGTGCCCTGACACCTGCTTCCTCCCAAATGTCAATTGTCCCTGCAGAAAGTGGTACAGGAAATGAACCGCCTGGGCATGATGATAGACTTGTCCTATGCCTCAGACAACTTGGCAAGAGAGACCCTGAGGGTGTCTCGGGCTCCTGTGATCTTCTCCCACTCAGCTGTGAGGGGTGTATGTGACATTTACCTGAATGTTCCTGATGACATCCTGCAGCTTCTGGTAAGCTGCCACCCAAGCCCTCATACCCAGGGCAAGGCCTGCTTGATCTAAAGACACTTGCCCCTGAGCATAGAAAGACATTGCCCTAGGTCTCACATACCATTGGACACAAGGCTGTCTAATCCTCCTCCATCTTTAATAATTAAGGCCAATCACTTTCACCCAGGGACCCACAAACCCAGAAAGAGGAAGACCTTTCCAGTCCCTGAGGCTGAGACAGAGTATCATCCACGGCATGGGAGGGATGCCATCAGGCCCGTGGAGCTGAGCTGAGTATTCATTTGTTTGTTCTTGCAGAAGAAGAATGGTGGCATTGTGATGGTGACCCTGTCCATGGGGGTGCTGCAGTGCAACCTGTTTGCTAACGTGTCCACTGTGGCAGGTGAGCCCCACCTCAGCTTTCTGGGCAGCTCTGGCTTAGGCTGTGGCTGCCAGGCCTTCGAGAGAGGCCCAGCAGTCTAGCCCAGGGGTAAAAGTCTCAGCTGTCTATGGCCATCTAGGTCTCAGGCCACAGTAGGTACTGATGAGTTTGATGCCTCTACCTCTGAGTCTCATTCTTGCTTTCATTCCAAAATGACCTGTAATTCCCCATACCTCTGGACAGGACAGGCAGAGCCCAGAGGCAGGAAAAGTTTCAAAGGGGTGACTCTGAGGTCCCTTTTAAGTCCAGAGTTGTGACCACTTCAGGACTGTGTCCATCCTGATCTCTGTGACAGCTGCCATGGCCTGGAGTCCTCGGGTCAGGGAAATTGGCCAGAGCTGAGTTTCCTCAAACCATGGCCTAACTGCAGGTCCCAGTGTCTAATTGCAGCCTTGTGCTTGCTACCCACAACCAATCTCCATCTTCTAGATCACTTTGACCACATCAAGGCAGTCATTGGATCCGAGTTCATTGGAATTGGTGGAGATTATGATGGGTCTGGCCGGTGAGTGGTTTCCCTAGACATTCTTGGCCTAGGGTGCAGCAGGGAGTTTTTAGTTTTAGATCCCCATCCTGAGGTCCTCCTGTCCTTCAGACTTTAACTGTGGGCCCTGGTGCACCAACCCATTTGACATCTTCTTACTCCCAGGGCCTGTTTCTGTGGCTGTCTCTATTCTTTGAGACAGGGCCCAGTCCAGTAAACCAAGGTGGTCACACTTGCTCAGTACTCCCCTCCCCTGGGGAGCCAAGTTTAGGCCCCAGCCCCTGCCCATGAGATCATCTGTGGAGGGCTGACTATCTGCTCAGCTGCCAGCACTATAAAAGCCCAGTCCCCAAGGCACTTCTAAAGTCGCATCCCCTAGCCTGAAGCCCTTGGCCTTTGGTTGTAGTCATATTTGACTGGGGCTGGTGGGACAGTAGGCCCTAGACTAGGATGGGGCCAAGCCACCATAGCTGGCCAATGGGTGACCACACAGGTTCCCTGAGGGGCTGGCAGATGTGTCCACATACCCGGTGCTGATAGAGGAGCTGCTGAGTCGGGGCTGGAGTGAGGAGGAGCTTCAAGGTGTCCTTCGAGGAAATATGCTGCGGGTCTTCAGGCGAGTGGAGCAGGTACGCTGGGCTGGGCAGCAGCAAAAGGATGGTTGGTTCAGTGGTTTGAGCAGCAGGGGAGGCTGCCGGGGGTGCATATGACTGCTGCCTTCTGCCCACCCGCAGGTGAGCAAGGAAAGCAGTGGGCTGAGTCCCGTGGAAGCAGAGTTTCCAGACAGGCAGCAGAACACGTCCTGCCACTCACACCTCCTGCCTCAGCCTCAGAATAGTCACCAGAGGGTGACCGGGCCAACCAACGTGGTCTTCCAGAGCCCCTCAAAAACTTCCCCACTTGCTGTTCCAGGCCTCATGACTGCTGCCACCCTCTCTGTCCTCATCCTCTGGCTCTGGTGACCTGGTCAGTCCCAAAGAGGCCACCATGGCAAAGTCCCCCTTCTAGAGGGCCAATCCCCACCAAGCATATGGACAAGAATAAACATTTGAAACTTGGAACCAAGTGCAAGTTTTTCCTTGGTGGTGAGAGCGAGGTCAGGTGGGCTCATTTGGTGCAGGGTCTCATGGCCCAGCCCAGCTGCTCAAGTTAGGGGTTCCACTCACCTCCAGCCTTGGCACCCAGGAAGGGCAGAGGCAGCCCAGATTCTCTGCTGCTGCTGCTTCTCCCATCCCGCTCCACTCCCTCTTCCTTCCTCTTCCCTTCCCTTCCTGTTCCTCCCCTTTCTCCTTCTCTTCCCCCTCTTCTTTTCCTCTTCTTCCTCCTCCTCTTCCTCTTCTTTTCCTTCTCTTTCCTCTTCTTCTTCACCTAAACTGGGTTTTTACTTTTGATCCTCCTGTCTTAGCCTCCCACAGTGCTGGGATCACATGCTTCACCAGATTCTTACACTGAAAGCCTGAGCGCACAGAGCTTCCCAAATAGGAGCTCAGTGCCGATCTCATTCAGGAGTGTGGCTGTGGGTGGACTCCAGGCTTCCTCTGAAAGGTTAACTTTGAGATGGGTGTGCTGGTCACATCCGTAATCCTGGCTACTCAGGAAGCCAAAGCAGGAGGATAGTAAGGTAAAGCACTCAACATGGGCAACTTAGTGAAACCCTGGCTCAAAATAAAAATTGTTTTTAAAGAGCTGGGGATGTAGCCCAGTGCTGGCCTACTGTTCAAGAGGGCCTGAGTTCAATCCCTAGAACAAGGGGAAAAGAAAAAAGGTTAGGAACTGGGGCATTAGCTTAGTGGTAGAACACTTACCTAGCATAGACAACAAAAAGAAAAGGTCAATTTTGTTTAAGAATCCAATAGTATTTATACAGTAAACAGGAAGTTATTTGGAGTTACTAGGGGAAATTTATTTGTAAGATTTTTAGCTTTTTTTTTTTTTAACACCAACTACATTTTATTAGGAAAGAAGAAAGTTATGAAATATCCTCATATCTTTCCTTAAGAAGATTTTTAACTTTTACATGTAAGGGCCTCTGAAATTATTTATAGGGGTCGGGTGCTGGGAACTGAACCTCACATATGACAAGCACACACTATCACCGAGCCACTCCTCCCACTCCATGAGGATCAATTTTTTTAAAAAATTGAGATTGATACAATAAATAGCGAGACTCTGTATCAAAAAATAGCTAAATATTGGGCTCCCAAAGCATAAATTTATAATTTCCTTTAAGTTGGAGATTGACCCCTCTATCATAATTAGTCGTGCTCAGAAAGCTTTGCAAGTTTATCAGCATCAAGAGGTGGTGGCTAATATCCTTGAGTCACAGCAGTCTTTTGTAGTTATTGTAACCAAAGACTTAGAAAGCAAGTTAGTGCCATCAGAGGAAAAAATAGAAAAAGGCATGGTAAGCTGGGCATGGTGGCCCATTCCTGTATCTCACATGAGAGGCTGAGGCAGAAAGATCACCTTGAGTTTGAGGCCAGTTTGAACTACATAGCGAGACTCTGTATCAAAAAAAAAAAAAAAAGACAAAAAACAAAACAAAACAAAAAAACAGAAAGAAAGCCATGGTGAAAGAAGAGATGATAGTGGATAATCTTTGGTCTCAACACACAGCTTTCACATGTGACAAAAACTGAACTGAAAAGGTCTTACAGGATTAAAAATTGTTCAGTGGACCAAGGCTCTTACTAGTAGTGCAGAAACTAAATAAATTCTTTGGTTTCACAAAGACAAAGGAAAAGGTAAAATTCATGATGTGCAGGTAAATATGGGTGGGTATTTGTCTTTTAATGACTGAACCACCCAATAAAATCCCCTGAATATTACCTGGATTTGGATATTGAACACTAGAACTATATCTCAACTTTAAAAGAAATCTATTGGGCCTGGCATGGTGCCACATATCTGTAATCCCAGCACTTGGGAGGCTGAGGCAGGAGGATAGAAGGGTTGTTGCAAGTTTAAGACCAGCTTGGGCCACAAAATGAGCTCAAGGCCAGCCTGAACTGCATAGCAGGACCCTGTTTCAAAAAGACAAGAAGAAGAAGGAGAAGGAAAAGGAGAAGGAGAAGGAGAAGGAGAAGAAGTCTATTGGGCTTGGCATGGTGCCACACACCTGTAATCCAGCACTCAGGAAGCTGAGGCAAGAAGATTACCATGAGTTCAAGACCAGCCTGGGCTACATAGTGAGTTCAAGGCCACCCTGAACTACATAGCAAGACCCTGTCTCAAATAAATAACTATATCTATTGGGAATTATATATCCCATGAAATATAATGGGGTGGGGGCCTACATGCTGACTATCAGCCTACTTTTCACTACAGGAAAAGGATTAATGGGTGCATGAGTGGTCATGCTTTGAAGATGAAGTATCTGGTAAGTGCCTACTTGAGGATTAAGCAGATGAATAAATGTCTTGATTGGGACATGGATATATAGAAGTGTAAGTGTAATAAAGTGTGTGCCCACAAACTGGGGGAAAAAAAGAAAATGGAAACTAGTACTGTCAGCTTGGTCTACACATACACCCTTTTTTTGGCCATTTTCTCCTCTGAGTGGACCACAGCTAGTTCTTAGTGCCTTCCATGGGATCTTAAAGTTGAGAGAAAGAAGCACAGTATAGTGGCACATATGCCTATAATCCCAGCACGCTGGGAGGCTGAGGAAAGAGGATCACAATTTCAAGTCCAGCCTGGGCAATTTAGCAATTTAATGAGAACTCACCCCAAAATTAAAAATTTTAAAAAGGCTTGGGGATGTAGCTCAGTGTAAAAGCCTTAGGTTCAATCCCTAGTAATCCAAATGAAAAGAGAGTCAGACAGACAGACAGACAGACAGAAACTATAGTGCCACTCACAAATTAAGGATCCTTTTTTCTTTTTGCATTGTTAGGGATTGAACCCAACCCCTCGCATATTATTTTCTAATTATGTTATATATATTTTTACTATTTATTTATTGTATCATTATCATAATGTCTTTTATGGCAACTTTAACATAAGTTTTGCTATCTGGTAGAGTGAGTCTTCCTGCCATGTTCTTCTTCAAGAGTACTATAAACCAATTTGGAGCCAATCTTGGTGGTACATGCCTGTAATCCCAGCATGCAGGAGGCTGAGACAGGAGGATCACCATGAGTTTGAGGCTAGCCTGGACTACCTAGTGAGCTTAATACCAGCCTGAGTTGCATAGCAAGACCATGTCTCAAAAAATAAAAAATAAAATAAAATAAATCACTATGGGAGGTAAAGGCAGGATCACAAGTTCAAACCCAGCCTGGGCAACTTAGTGACTTACACCCTAATTTTTAAAACAAATGTTTGGGCTAAGGATATAGCTCAGTGTGAGATCCTAGGTTCAATCCCCAGTACTGTAGAATAAACAGATTGATTGTAATTAATTAAAATGAACCATCCAGCGGCCTTGAGTATACTCACACGTTGTACAGCCATCACTCTTGCCTAGTTTCAAAACATTTTGATCACCCTAAAAGAATTGATTTGTTATTCCTCATTCTTCCTGAACCCATTGACTCCCATCAATCAGCAATCTGCCTTCTGTCTCTGTGGATTCATCTATTCTGGATATTTCTTACAAATGCAAGCTTACAATATGTCATTTTTGTGTCTGGTTTCTTTCACATAGCATAATATTTTTGAAGTTAATTGTAATTTATCTCACTTTCTGGGATCCCTATTTGTCAGATTTAGAACCTCTATTTTTATCCTCTGTATTTTCTGTTTTCTTTCTTTTTCGCTTATCTTTTTTCCTTTTGATACTAGCAATTGAGCCCAGAGCCTCTACACTGAGCTATATTCTTAGCATTTCTTGTTTTTTGGGGTAAGGTTTTTCTAAGTCACTAAGTTACCCAGACTGGGCTCGAACTTGTGATCCTCCTGCCACAAGCTCCTAGAGTACTGGGGTTACAGACATCTATCACTACAGCTGGCTTTCTTTATTTTCCCCAGTACCGAGGATTGAACCTAAGGCTTTTTCACTGAGCTATAGCCCTAGATCTTTTTATTATTTTTGAGACGAGATCTCGTTAAATTGCCCGAGTGAAACTTGAAGTTACAATCTTCCTGCCTCTGCCCTTTGGGGTTGTTTTGTTTTGTTTTGGTACTGGAATTGAGCTCAGGACCTTATGCGTGCCAGGCAGGCACTTGTGCTGCTGAGCTATACTGCCAGCCCCACTGCCTTTTCAAGTACTGGGATGAGAGGCAAGTACCACTCTGCCTGAGTTCTGTTTTGTTTTGTTTTGTTTTGTTTTTTCTCTTAGGTGAATGCCTTAATTTGTTCTTTCCAGTTTACAAATTCATCCTCAGTTACAATCATTTTGTTAGTGGGCCATCTAGTGTGTCTTTATTTTAAAAACATGGTCCTGTATTTCTTTTTTCTTTCTTTTTATTTTATTTTTCATTTTTGTCTTTGAGACAAGGTCTCACTATGCAGTTTAGGCTGGTCTTGAACTCACTTTGTAGCCCAGGCTGGCCTCAACTGGCAATGATTCTCCTGCCTCAACCTCCCAAGTGCTGGGATTACAGGCATGTGCCACCACGCCCAGCTTGGTTTTATATTTCTTTGATATCCAGAGATAAGGTCTGCTTCTCCACTCCATACATTTTCTTTCTCTTTCTTTTTTTCTTTCTTTTCCTTCCTTCCTTTCGTTTTGGTGTTGGGGATTGAACACACTATGCTATACAATATAAATTGAGCTATATCCTCAATCCATCCCTTCTTTGTTCTCTGTTTGTTTTTGGTTTTTGAGGCAGGGTTTTGCTACACAGTTCAGGTTGGCCTTGAACCCACTAGAGCCCAGGCTGTCCTTGAACTCACAGAGATCCTCAGTCTCTTCATTGCTGAGATTACAGGTGTGCACCACCATGCCTGGCAACCCACCCATTCTCTCTCTCTCTCTCTCTCTCTCTCTCTCTCTCTCTCTATGGAGAATCAAACTCACAACCTCACACTTAACCAGGCAAATGCTTAAACCTAAATCTCCAGGCCCAACTTTTTTTCCCCCCACCATTCTTGAATGTGGGCTCTGTAACTGCTTGACTAAAGAACATGGGAGAAGTAATACTGTGCCAATTTGTAAGCCTATGCCCTAAGAAACACAGTTTCCTCCTTGCTTCTTAGTGCTTCTACGCTTATTATGCTTCTATGCTGTTATATTGTAAGGAAACTGAACAGCCCACTGAGGCCCACATGTAGGGGATTGAGTGCCTCTGGTCTATAGCCCCAAAGAGCTCAGCTGATAGCCAGTAACAACTTGCTAGTCATGTGGTGAGTCATCTTGGAAGTGTGTCCTCCAGCCCCAACAGAGGCTGAGTGAGGTAGGGATGACTGTATGCACATTTGTAAGCTAAGAAACATAGTGAGTTTTTACTTGTTTTTTGTTTTGTGGTACAGGCCCTTGTTCATGCTAGGCCAGTGCACTACCACTGAGTTCCTCCCTAGCCCTAAACATTGGTGATTACTGTTTTAAAGTCTATGTTTCAGAGTGATCTGTTATGTAGATAGAGCACTGAAATAATTATTTTTTGTACTTTATATTTCTGCATACTCTTTAGTTTCCTACTGCTAATACTCTTTTTTGTTATGTTTTGGGTTTCTGTTGGTGGTGGTGGTATTTTGAGACAAGGTCTCACTATGCAGTTCAAGCTGGTCTTGAACTTACTACATAGCTCAGGCTAGCCTCAAACTCATGGCAATTCTTCAGCCTTAACCTCCTCGAGTGATTATAGGCATGCACCACCATACCTGGTGACTTTCTTGTATTTTGCAACATATTTATTAGTCTAATTTTGAATTTTTGATCCACATGTTCTAGTAGCCTTGATGTTTTCTTTTGAAATGTCTGTGCATCTCCAATGCCTTTTGATTTTTGCATGCCTGTGAGGTTGTTTTTCCTGGGAGGATTCTGACACTCCGATACAGACTACTTGGTCAGTCAGCAGGGTAGGGACACTGGCTCCCAGGACCCCTCTTTGAGGTTATTGTTTGGGCTGTTTTGACCTTGCTGCCTCACACAGCATTTGACTGCACCCTAGAGTCTGCAGGTGAGAGGGCTAGATGGGCACTGTGGGGACTCTTTGCTTGGATATTAGAGAAGACCAGGGATGCATAAGTTCATCCTTTATTCTAAAAATGGGGCTAGGGATGCAGCTCAGAGGTAGAGTATTTGCTTAGCATAACAAAGCCCTAGGTTCAATCTCTACTATCACAAAAAGAAGAAAAAAAAAATGTGGCCAGATCCTGAGAACACCAAGCTAACAAGACTGACAAGGTTCTGCTCCTGTAAAGAGCCTAGTGTAGTGAGCATGACAAACTTTTTTTTTTTTTTTTTTTTTTTGGCATGGGGAATTAAACCCAGGACCTTTACACTAAATTATATCTCAGTCCCCTCCCCTTTTTATTTTTTTAAATTTACTTTATGATAAGGTCTCACTAAGCTGCTAAATTGCTCAGGCTGAATTCCAATTTGTAATCCTGCCTCAGCCTCCCAGAATCCCAGAATGCTGGGATTAAAGGTGTGCGTCACCACCTTTGGCTACAAACTTGTAGGTGTGTAGGTGTGTGTGTGTGTGTGTGTGACCATACTTGTCGGCATACATTTAGTTTTTTTGAGACTGGGTCTTGCGGTGTAGTCCAGGCTGGCTTAGAATTTACCACCCTCCAGCCTCAGCCTCCCAAGCTCTAGGATTAACCACAAACATTAATCAGAATTCTCCACCAACACATTTCTGTCTGTTGCAGGGAACATGAAGGAAAAGTGTTCCAGGGGAATCCAATTCAGGTAGTAGGCAGAGTGGCAGGCGGTGTCTGGGAAGACTGGGGAGTAGTAGATTACAGAAGGGGGACCCCCAGAGGAACAGAGGGTGATACTCAGAGACTAGTGAGTCAAAGCAGGTGAAAGAGATTTGAAGGGTGAGGCTGGGCGGGAGGATGGTGGGTGACCCGATGGGGCTAGGCCTTGTAAATGAAAGAAGCAAGGGCTTTCTTTTCAGAAGTGCAGCGTCCACACAGGGCAGTGAAGTAAGAGCATCAGAAAGCACAGGAGAGGAGTGGGGGAGAGTCCAGTTGGAAGGCAACTGAAAGTGGACTGGAAAGGGTAGGTTAGGTCCTCCCCTTGATGGCCATGGAGAGGTGTCAGGTGGGGATTGACTCAGGTGTCATCCAATGGGGCCTGGTGACTCCAATCCCCACCCTGCATCCCCAAGAGCTGGGGCTGGGAAGCTTCAAGATGCAGAGGGACTAGAAAGCTGGTCATGGTCCTGCACACCTGTAGTCTCAGCACTCAAGAGGCTGAGACAAGAGGATCCCAGCAAGACACTCACTACACAGTGAGTTCAAGTCTAGACTGAATTAGAGAGCGAGATTATATCTTAAAAAAAAAAAAAAGACCTGATGTCTAAAGCTGTCTGAGCTCTAGAAGGAAGAGAATGAAGATAGACAAGTTTAGATGGACCCTGGAGCTTTCTGATGCAAAGAAAACAGAAAAGCTGAAAAGATAGCCCAGAACGATAAAGACGCTAAAGTAAATCCATAAGCACACGGGATAAGCTATCTGAAGTAATAGATAGAGGGTGAAAGAAAAAAAGCAGCAAGTAAGTAAACGACTTGCATAAGGGACAGGGAGGGGGTAAGAATAAAAGATAAAACTAAGATCAAAGAACTTGACTTTAGGACAGTGTGCTGTCCCAAACAGGAAAACTGGGTCGCGGCCCGGGCCTGTTAGATGCTCCTAACCTACTACTCCTACCCCTGCTAGAGGAGATAGCAGTTGGGGTAGAGCTGACAGTCGCCAGCCGCCTCCACCAGGTTCAGTCTCCAGGGTCGCCGAGACACGGGAGGAAGAGAAGATGGCACTGGCCTTGGGAGGAAGGAACCCAGAGGTAGTGGAAGGCCCAGGGCCGGAGTAAGTGGCCTCTGCGGTCCTGGGCCGTCCTGCCTACCGTTACCGTTAAGTAACAGAAGTGCCGCCGAGCGCAAAGGAGGTCCACGGCGTAGAACCCGTGCATCCCAACCGGATCCTTTACCCCTAAACCTGGAAGCCTCCTCCCCATACAAGAACCGCCTGTAGGGATCAGAGATCACCCGAAGTCACACAGGAATCAAGACCTTCCCCTGAGGAGTACTCCCACCCCGGGTCCTCCGGCCACCAGGGGCCCCCCTTGGGGAGGAGCCGGCCCGAGCCCCTCCTGCGCCCCGCCCAGGAGGGGCGGCCCGGGGGGCGGGCGGAGGAAGTGAGCGCAGCGGGGAGGAATGCGAGCGGGCGGGGCGCACCGGTCTGGGGTGGCGGGGACCTCGGCGGGCAGCCGGGACGGCGGGTGTGGAGAGCGGAGCGCGCGCGATGCCTCACTTCACCGTGGTGCCGGTGGACGGGCCGCGGCGCGGCGACTATGACAACCTCGAGGGGCTCAGCTGGGTGGACTACGGGGAGCACGCCGAGCGGGATGAGTCGGACGGTGAGGGCGCGCCCGGCTGGGCCCTGGCGGGACAGCGGGGCGACAGACCACGCTCGCGCCCTTGCGCTCGGCGTGCACACGTCGGTGCGGGCTCAACTTTTCCTCTTCTGCGCCGCCGCCACTCCCGGCTTCGCGCCGCAGACTCGGTTTTCCTTGGTTTTCGGGGCCCAGCCGCACCCCAACTCCAGCTCCTCCCCTGCGGGCTGTGGGCCGCGGGCGGGGGTTGCAGACGTGGCCGCCCGGCTCCAGAGAGCGCCCAGGCGGATCTCGGGCCCTGCCTGCGGGGAGCACCACGGAAGCACCGCTGCAGCCCCTCCCTCTTTGGTGAACCGCCTCCATTCTCCCGGCCCCCTGTGTGGGATTCAGTGTTTCTGCCCCTGTGGTTCCCTTCCCTCCCTGGGTCATCTTGCTCTCTGGCCCGGCAAGGAGGCTCATGTGCCTGCCGAGGGTGCCTATGTTGGCCCTGACATAGATCTGTAGGCACAGCGGGCATGTGGGAAGCACAGCCACCGGGCCAGGCTTGTTTAGGCACTTTACCTGAATCAACTCGTTCAATCGTCCTAGCCTTCCCCTTGGGACAGACACCATAACTTGCACTTAGGAAATAGTGAAGGGAAGCGGGGTGGGGGTGGTGGTAGTGGTGGTTATGTAACTCACCCTCCCATCCCGGGGGCTGGGGGGGGGGATTCAGGAGGAGATAGGAACCCCTTAACTTGTAACCTAGGTATTAGAGCTGGACCTGGAGGTGAGCTCCTCCTCCCATCTTCCAGGTGCCTCCATCTCTCCACACCTCATTCTCCATCTTCTAACCCAGGATGCTCTCCACCCTAGTACTTTCCTTGCCAGAGCCCATCCTGGTAGCGTAAAGACCGCTGGGAACATGCCTCTGTGCAGTGTCATGTGCATGTGTAAATGTGCAAGTGTGCAGATGTGGGTATCACAAGGTGAAGGTACCCTCAGGTCAGAGCATACACTCTTGGCCAATTTCCTGCAGGATTGTCATTGATGAGAATGATGATGACTGGTGATAAATGCAGATGATTTGACAGAGTACTGTTAATGTAATGTTACTGATGGCTGTATGTGGATGGCTACGGGTGGATGTGCCACAGGACAGTGGCACAGGCTGCTGGACATGTAAGTTTTTCAGGCTTAACAGCTGTGTGAGTGCCCCTTGCCCTGCTCTTATCTGCCTCTAGCCTTGTCCAAGGTGTCAGAGCAGGAGTCAACTTACCTGCTGTCTTAGGTCGGGGAGGATCTCTTTGCCCAGAGGCTGGGCTGGGCTGGGCTGCCTGACTTGGAACAGCCTAGACCAGTGGCAGAAAGAGTGGAGCCCAGTCTCTGGTATGCCCTGGCCTCTCATAGGGTGACTGGTAGGACCTGGAGCCACATTGGCTGAGACCTGCCAGATCCCTCCACCTACCAGCTCCTCCCACTATCCCCTTCCTTCTCCTCTAACTCCTTCGCAGCCAGACCTTGGCTGTGTCTGCAGCATGGGTGACACCTTGCATCTTGGTGAGTGATTTTGATCCTTGTTGGTGGGGACTGTGGAGGTCAGGGGCCACAAAACCAGTCAGCTTCAGATCCATCTCCTGGAACCCCCAGCTCAGGCCCACCTCTGCTCTGAGGGGTCAAGCGGGCCTGTTGACCAGCAATGGGGAGGTTCTGCAATGCCACCTCGGGCAGATACGCCAGTGCACAAGGATCAGGAGGGTCACTGGTATCTTCACAATTGCACAGGAACACACCTGTACACCTCACAGGCAGCCCCATCCCTTGGCCATTCTCAGGTTCACTAGGGTCTGCAGTGATGTCTGAGCAGCTTGGGCCTGGCAGGCGTGCCCGGACCTGCCCTGGAATTTTTGGAATAACTAAAGGCAGAACAGTCAGCTTGAAGCTGAGGGTAGTACAAACACAAGAACTACTGCTTAGACTCTCTCACATCCTCATAATCCCATGCGAGCTATCCCTAAATAAGGCTTTGGGACACTCCAAGGAGCACCTGCATTGTGTCTGGTATAGATAGTCCCTTTTTTGATGTCTCTGGGCAGTTGAAAGAGTGGGTTTCACTATCTGGATAGAAGAGGACAGGGCAACGGTGGACAAGACAGCACAGAGAGTTTAGTTTCCCTGGGTTCTATAGGGGAAGGGCCAGGAATCTCAGCCAGGCTCCTGACAGTCTGAATAGCCAGAGGCTGGGTGTGCAAACCCTGGCCAAGTTGTATACCCTGGACTGCTATGTTAAAGGATTATGCTCCTCTCTGGGGTTCATTCTGGATGTACTGGGGATTGAACTAAGAACAAGGACCTGCAGTTTAGCCTCTACTGGGCTCTAGTGGACCCTGGATCCAGATCTGGTCACCTTCACTGTATGGCTTTGCCTGTGAACCTCTCTAGGACTTACTCGTGTTGTCACTATAATAGGGTAGATGATGTCTACTGGGACACTGCTGTAGGAACTGGAAGCAAGTTTTGGTTGGTTGGTTTGAGACAAGATAGCCCTCTATAATTAAGGCTGGACTTAAACGACTATGTAGCACAGGGTGGCCTCAAACTCGTGATCATCCCGTCTCAACTCTTAAATGCTGAGGTTACAGGTATCTACCACTATACCTGGCTAGAGACAACACTTGGAAGGGCCATCCTGAAGTGAAAGTTGAAGAGACAAGGAATCACCTGGGGCTTAAAGGACCTTCTTGCACTTGGAGAGGGAGGACCTGCTGTGTGCTCAGCAGTACATTTTCTGGATACCAGTGTGTACTCCTCAGAGAGACAAAGCAACAGTGGTGTAACAGGCCTCGATGCATCAGTTTAATTTTTTGTGTGTCAGTTTAATTTATAATTCATTTCCAACCTATTTCCACAAAAGGATCAGAGATATGCAACAAAAGTGCCTCCCTAAGGGATTCAGGAGACAAGAACTCTGCGATTAAAGAGATTGTAATAGCCAAGTAAATTTAGCTTAGAGATTCCTGGCAGCCAAGACAGAAAGAGAAGTAAGATGAGCCATTTTCTGTCAAAATGAATCTGATTTATTCAGAGGGGACATGGTTTTGTCATACAAAAAAAAAAAAAATCCAAGAGTAATTTTTAGACATTGAGGAGCTATTAATATAAAAGAAAGTGTTACTGGGTTTTCGAGCTTTTCTTATGACTTCTGGTCCTATCCTAAGTAAGCAAATATAGTGCTGAAGCAAATATAGTGTCTGAAGATCTTTGTGACCCCCACTGAACTTTAACATGACTTTTTAGGCTGAGTAGGCTTCTGGCTGCCTTTGTCCATGGTGCCATCAGCACTGACCAGTGTGCCATCATCAATTGTGGAACTGAACTGCTTGACCCTCTAGCTAATCAGGTAGCTAGATGAGACACATGTACAGCTTTCACATTCTAGGAGGAGCAGCTTTCACATTCTAGGAGGAGGTGCTGACTACCATAGAAATTGTCATGGGCACATTTTCCCTGTCAGTTTTGATGATGGTCTACAGTGCAGTACCTACTAAGTGGTTGTGGGCTTGGAGAGGGCTAGTTAAATCACATGCTAACAGCAAGAGGATGTTTCAGATGGAGGAGGAGTGCATTAGTCAATATTCTCAGCTGCAAACAAGAGAAAGAAATTGTGGCCTATTGAAACAGAAAAGATGCACACCACTAGTCTGGTTGGTGATCACACCTCTGTTACCACTTCCTTCTACTCTCCAATCCATCTACCCTCAGAACTGCATACTAGTGCCATTCAACATCAGAGTTGCCTATTTGAACCTGAATATCAGCTTTCTATTGCTGTGAGACCTTAAGCCAATGCTGCAGCTGCCAGGCTGCCTTGGGATGGGCGCGGGAGGGCACTCGGCACTGCTTGGCTTCTCCTGCCTGCTTGGTTGAAAGCTGGGAGTGTGAAGGGCACAAGGGATAAAGGCTAAGAAAAAAGAAGAGTGCGTGATGATAGGCCAGAAAAAGCCAAGCTTTGAGTTGAGACACGTTTACCAGAAAAAGGTGCATCTGGCTGTTTTCTATCAGATTTTCTTGAAGATAAGGCAAGATCTCACCAGCCTGTGGGGTAGATAGAGACTGGCATCAGCCTCTCACCTGTTCTGGGGAAAACTGTTGGGATCTGAGTACCAAGAGGCCAATATGTGGCTCCTGCCAGCAGCCACATTACTACTTTTCCACACTGCACATTCTAATACCTACCCAGCAGCCTGGCTTTCTTAGATGATCCTGGCCTAGACCCTTCCTCTCTACAGTGTTCAGATTGTCTCCCAGCATGCCCTGGGCTACCCTCCAGGGCACACCTGTGTGGACCCTGGTGGGAAAGATAGCAAGCCACCTGCCGGCCATGTTATCCAAAGGTGCACTGTGCCACATCATCTGTCTGGTCCCTAATACCATTCCCTTTGCTCGGGGCACAATGGGTGAATGGTTGAGCTGAGGGAGAAATAGGGGCAGTCTGAGAGCAGGCCAAAGCTAAGTCCCGAACCCCGCAGGCCACACCCCTCAGCACGTGCTTATGCTGTTTATGCTAGTGTATCTGGGGCTTTCTCATTGGTGTGCTAAGCTCCAGAGAATGATGTGCTGGGTTTTGTTCACTCGCTTCTCCCTGGTTATCCCTAGCTTTTCAAGGAAGCCAACATAGTGTGATGGTTTGGGTAGGTTTTATTTGTTTGTTTGTTTGTTTGTTTGTTTTTGAGACAGGATCTCCCTGTGTATCCTTGAATTTACTATGTAGTCCAGACTGGCTTCAAACTCATAATCCCCTGCTTCAGTCTTCCAAGTATTAGAATTACACCCATGTCCGACTGTACCAGAGTATTTTATAGACTGTATATTTAAGAGATTGGCCTTGTAAGTTAGGAGACAGGCTGGGGATTCAAGAGGCAGCCACTAACCAGGATATTTTTCTCTCTCTCTTTTTCTCCACAGGACAGGGTAACCACAGAGAAAACAGCCCTTTTCTTTGCCCCTTGGAGGCTTCCAGAGGAAGTGACTACTATGATAGGAACCTGGCACTGTTTGAGGTAGCTGAGGAGCCATTCTGGGCCACAGGTGTGGCGGGCAGGTGGGTGGGCAGGGGCCTGTCAGGGGGCCTCTCATCTGAGCAGAGAGTTTGGAAGATGGTTTCTCCTCCAGTCTCCTCATGTCTGCCTGCTCCCTTGGTAGCCAGGCTGTGAGTCCTGTTGCCCTTTAGAGTGAAACTGCTTTCTGAAAAGCTGCTCACAATCCAGTCTCCACTGCCATCTCTGTGATTGTTCACCTGTGTCTTCTCTTCAGCCCCTCAGCAAGATCACTCCCTCCTCAGAATTTCATCTTTTTGTTCCACTCAAAGGACTGCTTTGGGTCTCTCAAGGACTCTTCCTGGTTGCCTGTTCCAGCTCTGTTCCTCGCTAGTTTACTGAGGCCTAGTCTTTCCCCCTTCACCTGCCCCCATCCTCCATATCTATAACTCAGCAGACACCTCTCTAGAAAATTTCCCAAATGTATGCCTCTGAACTTGAATTTTATCCTTTTTAGACTCAATCTGAGAAGTAAGATTTAGTTTTAAGACATGGTTTAGACTGCTAAACTCAGACCCACATATTCACCTGCCTCATACCTAAATAATGAGGCTTCCTAGTCTCCCAAAAAGCCTGCATCATCACTTCTCACACACACCGCATGCCTTTGTATAGGGCCAGAAAGGAGCTGACCAACAGGAAGAAGGTAAATGTGGGCAAGAGGCAGGTGAGGGCTCAGCACTGAGAAGACCATAAGGGCAGGGAAAGCCTAGGCCCTACTGGGCCCTAGGAGGCCTCTGATCTGGGAGAGCAGCAAAGTTGTGCAATAAAGAACTTACTCTCCCCCTCCTCCCAGGATAGGCTGGGGACCAGGATCTTACTTTGGGGCTCTTCACAGGATACAGGGCCTGTGGGGAGACCATCCAGGAAAGTCGAGGTTTGAGCAGATAAGAGAAACCTTTCTTGTCCCAGATATCCTTCTTTTGTCTTCCTCGGTTCCCTAAGGTGACTAGGGTGGCTTTTTTGCGGGCAGCTATGAATCCCAGAGGCCCAGTGATAGCTGGGAGGTAGCCAAGCAGACCAAGCAGGAGGAAGTGTGGGATTCGCCTGCCTGCCAGCATGCCTGCCCTTCCTTCAGTCCCTTGAGGCGGGTAGTTTTCACAGATGGGCTGGCAGTGGTTGCAGCCAAGGTGGGGCAGAAAAAAGCCGCCGCTGGGCTGGGCCTTTGAGTGCCACGTGCTAGGGTGTGGTGCCCACACCTGCCCGGTTGTCTGGCCTGGGCTTCTCTAGGCAAGAGCTGGGATCGGGTCCAGGCCTGCCTCAGGGCTTGGCACAGGGCCATAGGCCAGGCTGCTGGCTGCATGCAGGTAGCTTTGCACCAGCCTGGCCTATTGCCATCTTGCCCTGTGGCTCTGTTTACAGGAGGAGCTGGACATCCGCCCAAAGGTATCATCTCTCCTGGGTAAACTCGTCAGCTACACCAACCTCACCCAAGGCGCCAAGGAGCATGAAGAAGCTGAGAGTGGGGAAGGCACCCGCCGGAGAGCAGCCAAGGTGAGCCAGTTGTGATCCAGACCCAGAAGTCACACCTGTGATGACAGAGCACCATGGAAGTGGCTGTTTCCCCCCAGCATCAGGAAGAGGGGGTGCCAGGCATGCAATGAGAGAGGATGAGCATTGAGGGCCCTATGCTGAAGGAAGCCTCAGGAGGTGGGCCTAAAAGGAGCTCCCAAGGGAACAAAGGGCCAGGTAGGCCCTCAGAAATAGCAGCCCACACTGTGAGGCACCATGCTACAAATGGGCCAGGGTTCTTGCATCGTCCCAGCAAAGCTGTGAGCTGGAAGCCAGACCAGTCTGTAGCCCAGCTGCTGGGGAGGCTTAGGAGGATGGCTTGAGGCCAGGAGTTCAAGACCAGCCAAGACAGCATGGCAAAACCTAGTCTCCAAAAACAAAAACAAAAAGCTGTGAGGCAGGCGCTATTATTATCTTCATCTTTTTTTAGCCCCAACCATAGCTCACCCAATCTATTAAGCCCATCTCCTGGCTCACTAAGCCTGGATTCTTTGTCTGTCTGTCTGTCTGTCTGTCTCTCCCCCTCCCTATTTTTATTTTTATTTTTATTTTTATTTTTATTTTTGTCAGTGCTAGGGATTGAACTCAGGGCTTCAGACATGGTAGGTAAGCATTCTACCTCTTCTGAGCTACATCTCTGACCTTTTACTGTTTTGTTGTTGTTTCACTTTATTGTTTTGAGGCAGGCTCTTACTATGTAATCTAGGCTGGCCTTCAATTCTCCATCCTCTAGCCTCAGCCTCCCTAGTGTTGGGATTAGTTATATCCCACCATACCTGGCTCTTCTTCATTTTTCAGGTGAAGAAAGTCAATGGCAGAACCTTTAGTAACCTGCCTGAGATCAGTATATAAACCTGGGAGAAAGATTTGTGTGCTGACTGTGAATGTAACCAAAATGCCAAATCACTGGTATCACAACAGGATAGCTAGCCAGGAACCTGGTCATCGCTAGGGACTATCAAACCTAGAGCAAGTGATAAGCCCTCCTGCCCTTCTCCAGGTTGGCCCAGAGCTCCACTGGCAGAGCCCTCTGGCAGCCTCTGGGTTCCTTGAGCACGAGAGTAGGGAAACACATACGGGTGGTAGCAAGCTGGTGCTTCACTAGGTGGATTCCCTGTCCCTCTCCTAGTCCCATCACTTGCTTATATTCCAGGCACTGGCCCTACAGTCCTCCTCTGACTTTAGGATGACTCTTGTGTCCTTGCTTGGCTTCTCTATATATGGGCCTCAATTTAACTGAGTGTGGAAATTTCCTGTACATTTTGGTTTGGACAAAAGGGGCCCTCCCTCTCTACCTTTGGCTTCCCTGAGATTTGGTAAGAGCAGCTCGTTTGGAAGGAGCTGGGGTTTGGTCCTGGCTGTAGTGTTTTCCTTGCAGGTCAGCACAAAGCAGAAGAAACCCCTGATTGGGGTACAGCAGGTCCTCAGCCTCAGACCCATTTGTGAGATCTGGGCCCTGCTGGTTTGGGTCCAGGAGACAGGGTAGACCAAGGTGAAGTGCACCCCTCACCTTGCCCTTCCAGGAGGCAAATCAGCCCACTCTTCAGAGAGAACAGCTAGTGTTTTGAAGTTGCACAGACCCAACCCCTGTCCTGTCCAGCTGTTTAGGATTTTGCTGGTAGGTTCTGCACTAACGATAGTGCAGAATCCCAACTATCTCAGACCATGCCTATCCAACCTTGCAGGAGACAGTCCCAGCTCCTGACAGGTTGCCGACAGTAGGTAGGATTCATGGGAAAGAGCCTCATCATGCCTGTCTCTTGTGGCTGAGGCAGGGAAATGCTGGCTGGGGGTGAAAAGGCTCCCAGAGAAAGCTAGTGCACATCTCAGCAGGCCTGTAGAAGGAAAGCCTGGATTGGTGAGGGGCTGTGGTCCTTTGGTCTAATGGGGCATGTGTAAGGGTATTGGGGTTCAGCCTTGGCTTTGCTGCCTCCCTCACTGGATTCGAGGGTTAGATTGTAAGAGGGTGCTTATAGGCCACAATACCATTAGCTTTTCCCTGGAAAAAGGAAGAGCCTGGTCAAGTCTACGGGAGTCAGCTAAGGAGCTGTGTGCCTCATCCATGGCTTGCTCTGAGCTGGGGCCTCAGAAAAAAAGGTTGAAGCAGGAAGGGTGGGCCTCCAGCCAGACTGTGCCAAGACCCAAAAGCAGCCTGTCCCTGGCAACTACTCTGGCTTTAGCTTAGTGACCTTCTGTGGATGCCAGAGGTTATTTGGGGATACAAAAAGCATTTCCGGCCCTGCCCTTTCCCACACTGCCCTTTTCTTAGAGTGACTCAGCCTAGGATGGGGGTGGGACTGGCAGTCTTGCTGCCACTATGCAGTGGGTAGCATCTGAAAAGGACTCAGACAGAGCCCAGATCACATCACTTACACTATCCTGTGTCTGTTCTTGCCCAGGCCTTTCTGAGGTCCTTTAGACTGCATGCAGATTCTGTCCCAGGTCTGGACCCTGCAAGAGGGGTCTTGTGACCACCTGCTCTCTCACCACCCCAGCTTCAGGGCAGAGGCAGCTTGACTGGGCCTCCAGTGGGTGTTCTCAGGATTGGGCTGTACCACTCCTGTCTATGAGCACACAGCCTCTGCCCTGACCCCCTGACTGGATCTGCCTTGCCCTTACTGCCTTGAGAAATCCTGCAAGATCTGCATGTTTGGCCTTCCTTACCTCCCCGCAGCCAATCTCCTCTCTATGGGGTTTTCCCAACAGGATGTGCAGCTGAATCTAAGGCACCACTCACTCCACTTTTTGGGAACCTGCGGGGCCTGCTGGTGATAGACCATTAAATGAGTCAGTATGATTATGGGATGTACTAGTAAACCATTGGTTATGGTGATCTGTAATGACCACTGCCATCAATAGGTATATTGATACTGAAGAAGTACAAGAGAGAGTACCAGTTCATCCAGCCCAGGGAAACTTCCTGGGAGAGGTAATAGTTAAACCTTCTGGAGGCTTCACTAAAGAGGAGTCTGGCAGGCAGAGTGAGCAAGGCCAGTGTGGCATATGCCCAGGTTCAGAGGTATTGAGAAAGGACTGTGGGCCAGGATTGGAGCTGACAAGGGAGAGGCAATGGGGAATATCTGGTGGGACAAGCCAAAGAGTCACCCACACTCTGCACGCTGAAATAGAGAACATTCCAGAGGGCTTTCAAAAGAGAGAAGATTGGACTTACAAGGGGATCTCTGGCAGCGGAGTGGGCTGGAGTGTGGAGCCTAGTGGCCTTGTGTACTGCCCCACTTTCAAGTTCTGTAGCTGGGACAAGGCCAACTTCAGGGTAGCAGGGAGTCAAACTGAGCAGGTCTCTGTATCCATGTGGACTGAAGTGGGGGGGATTAGAGAATGCCAAGGATAGTACCAACTTCTAGGACTTTGGTTTGGGTTCTTGAGACCTGCTGAGTGAGAAAGCAGGGATCTGAGCCAGACTCCTCTTTATAAAAGTTTAATGGAAGAGAAGAAAGGAAAGAAGCAGCAATATCTTGAGAAGTTTTAAGTTTCAAAAGTTCACACATGGGTTTTAGAATCAGGTTTTATAGCTTCCCAGTCCTGACTATTTTATGCGAGTCACTAGAGATGTCCTAGCAGTGACTCCCACCTCCTGCATACTGCACTGCAGGTCAGGACTGCTGAGTAACTAGGAGCTACCCTCTGTGGTGCATCCAGGCCCCTCTGATGCTCTGTGCCCCCTCCCTTCCTGCCCACACAGGCACCCAGCATGGGCACCCTCATGGGGGTGTACCTGCCCTGCTTGCAGAATATCTTTGGGGTCATCCTCTTCCTGCGGCTAACCTGGATGGTGGGCATGGCCGGAGTGCTGCAGGCCCTCCTCATCGTGCTCATTTGCTGCTGCTGTGTAAGTATCCATAGGGCTGGCGGCCATGGGCTGGGCAAGGGCCATGGTCTCCCTATGGAGCCTACTCAGATGAGAGGCTCATCCAGGCCTTTCTTCCCACAGACCCTGCTGACAGCCATCTCCATGAGTGCCATTGCCACCAATGGTGTGGTTCCAGGTGGGTGAGCACCACTTCTAGCTAGATGTAGAATATGTATATGTATAGACATATGTAATTATGCATATATGTATGTGTGTGTGTGTGTGTATATATATATATATATATATATATATATATATATATATATATACTGTGTTATGTATGTATGTGAAAATTGCTCTTTATCAGATATATACATTACATAGATACATATGCTTTTGTGGGGGGCGATTACTAGGGACTAAAAGCAGGGTCTTAACACTGAACTATATCCCCACAGCTTTTTATTTTGAGACAGGGTCTCGCTAAGTTACCCAGGCTGGGCTCAAGTTTGTGGTCCTTCTACCTCAGCCTCCCAAAGTGCTGAGAGTACAGGCATGAACTACCACACCAGGCTATCCCTATAATGTGTGCGTATCCATTCATTTCCCAAATACTGGCGACACTTTTTTAAAAACAAGGTTCTCTGTGAGAGGATAGAATTTAATTTATGTGATTATTCTCCTGTCTATGGGTTCTGCTGTTTTGCAGTTATAAGCACTATCGTCATGAATAGCCTTGAACACTAATCTCTGTTCTTGCTGCTGGCATTTCCCTTAGGAGAGTCCCAGAGGTAGGATTATGGGATGAAAGGGATTGACCTTTTTTCAGATTTCTTGATTCCTATTCCTTGATTTTAACCAAAGAGGTTTTATCAGAGCAGTTGCAGTCAGTAACCTGGGATCACCCTTGGCTCTGCACATTTGCCACCCTTGGTCCAGTTTTAACTCTTAGTCTCACTGGATGTGTGAATCTAATGGAAGCACAGATTTAGGGCGTGCCATGGACACTTATGCTGCCACCTGCTCAGGGTCCTGAGAGGGGGCGATGAGAGATTAAGAAAAAATAGGCACATATTAAAAGGAAAACTGGGACCAAGTAGGACCTGATCTGTGACGGAAAGGCAGCAACAACCCAGCATGGTCTGCTTCTTTATTTATACACTGTAAAAAGGGGGCCAAAAGTACAAGTCTCAGTGTTTTGCTGAGAACTCTAAAAGCGAAACATTCTCAGAACTATCTGTGCTATAGTTAACAGGGAAGAACACTAAGGACAGACACCAGTTGGACTGACCTTGCTTTAGTCTCAACAACTTGTTTACATGGCTCACCTCCTGGTGGGAGGCCTATGCTGGGCTGCAGGGGCAAAAAAAAAGCTACACAAGATGCTGATCATGGCCTGGTTTGTATGTGAGAAAAGTAGCCCCTGTCCTGCATGGTTGTGAGGGCTTGCTGGGGAAGGAACCTCCTTAAAGAACCAGCCTTGACCTTAGTATACTTTCTCTGCTATAGCTGGTGGCTCCTATTTTATGATCTCCCGCTCACTGGGGCCGGAATTTGGAGGTGCTGTGGGCCTGTGCTTCTACCTGGGAACAACATTTGCAGCAGCCATGTACATCCTGGGGGCCATTGAGATCTTGCTGGTGAGTTAGGCTAAGCCCTGGTAAGTTCCAGATGTATCCATACAGTCCCTTGGGACTCCACACAGGCGGCCCCACTCTGTTTGTACTCCCTCTGCAGCTAGCACCGGGGGTTATACAGTGGGAGACCTGGTGAGGGAAGGATCTTTGCTCAGGTACCTTCATCCCCTGCTAGTTTGGGCCAGGCATGGAAGGGGCCTGGCTGCCTTGTCCTTAGCATGGCTATCTCATCTGCCCAGGCACTGTTGCAGCCACGGCAGGAAGTCCACCATCTGTTGCATTTAGCATGAGTGACCAATTTTGCAGGTGATAGAATACTTCCTGGGCTCGTGTGAGTTCTGGCCAGCTCTGTCTCCCCCAGGGCCTCCTTGTCTCTAAGTCGGGTTGAACAACTGCAGGATGCTGTCTGAAGGTTGGGACCCCCTCCCTGAGATCCTTAGGTGCTATCTCAAACTCAGCCTTCACTCCCCTGAACCACCAGGGCTGGGGAACTGCGGGGAGCACAGGTTTTCCCTACCCTCAGGGCTCCAAAGAGCGGGAGACATTTACCGGGACTACCAGACTATCCTACATCTCATCATCTGCTGCAGCATGGAACTTGTGCCTAGATCTGACTTTTAAAAAATTTGTTTTCTGTTTCTCATATTTCTTCACATTTATTACTTGAAATTCTGTAAGGAAATGTGTCCCTTCTCCCCAGTTTATTTATTTATTCAATGTGTAATTATATGGACTTCTGGATGTTTATTTTGCTTTCTGGGTTATTGGTCATAATCCAGTACTACCATTATTTATTTTGCTACTCAAACTTTGGCCCTTCTGCTACTCAGGTTGGTACCTATTTGTATACTCTTTCTTTCTTTTCTTTCCTTTCCTTTCTTTCTTTCTTTCTTTCTTTCGTTCGTTCGTTCGTTCGTTTTTTTGAGATGAGCTCTTGCTATGTAGCTCAGCCTGGCCTCAAACTCACTGCAGTCCTCCTGCCTCCACCTCCAAATGCTGGGATTATAGGTATCCACCATACCCAGCTCTCTTTTCATTTCTTTCCTTTTTTTAATATAATAGCTAAATGACATACCATACCCATTGAAAGAGTATACTTTAAACTGAGCATGGTGCTATATACCTGTAATCTCTGCAGTATGGGAGGCTGAGGCAGGAGGATATAATAAGTTGAAGCCCAACCTGGATAACTTAGTCATGTAACAAAAAAATAAACCAGAGGCTTGGGCATGTAGGTCTGTGTTAAGGCCCTGGGTTTATTCTCCAGAACAAAAAAAAATAAGATATGCAATTCATCAACTTTTAGTATATTTACAAGATTGTAACCATCACCACAATCAATTTTAGAACATGTTCAGCACCCCTAAATAAAACCTGTCAGTTAACTCTGTTCACCACCAGCCCTTGGCAGTCCCTAATCTGTTTGTATCTCTATAGATTTCTCTTCTGGACTTTTCCTTTCTGTTCTTTTTATTCCCAGTACTGGGGATCAAACCTGGAACCTTCACAGTAAGCTATAGCCCATGCCCATTTTTATCTTTTGAGAAAGGGTCTCACTAGATCACTAATTTTGCCATGTTAGGCTCAAACTTAAGATCCTTCTGCCTCAGCCTCCCAGAATCCTGGGACTATATACCACCATTCCCAGCCTGAATATTTCATATAAAGAGAACCATACAGTCTGTGGTCCTTTGTGACTGACTTTTTTTTTAGATACACTTTTAAAAAGAAAACCAAAATGGCATGTTTTGCTCTTCAAATAAGAAGGGTGGGCCCCTTTACATCTGTCTTCTTGTTTCAGACCTACATTGCCCCACCAGCTGCCATTTTCTACCCAGCGGGTGCTCATGACACATCAAGTGCCACCTTGAACAATATGCGTGTGTATGGGACCATTTTTCTGACTTTTATGACCCTGGTGGTGTTTGTTGGTGTCAAGTACGTGAACAAATTCGCTTCACTCTTCTTGGCCTGTGTGATCATCTCCATCCTTTCCATCTATGCTGGAGGCATCAAGTCTATTTTTGACCCTCCTGTATTTCCGTAAGTAACTTTGTCATGTACCCAGGTATTACATTGGCATCCCTTCCAAGTGGACAGCCTTTGATGCCCTGGGTCCCCCAAGACTGCAGGGTGGGAACAGATGGAGGCCTTCAGCTGAGCAGGTACTGATGCTCCTGTCCCCACAGGGTATGCATGTTAGGCAACAGGACACTATCCCGGGACCAATTTGATGTCTGTGCCAAGACAACTGTGGTGGACAATGAGACGGTGGCCACTCAGCTGTGGAGTTTATTCTGCCACAGCCCCAACCTTACCACTGACACCTGTGACCCCTACTTCCTGCTCAACAATGTGACTGAGATCCCCGGCATCCCTGGGGCGGCTGCTGGTGTGCTCCAGGGTAGGTGCTCCCTCCTATTCCTGAGCCCACAGGCTGGGCAGAAGAGAATAGCACAGAGCCATCCTTGTGTGGCCAGCTCAGGAATGGGGGTGCAGCTTGGCTGCCTTCCCAACTCAGCAGTGTCCTCTCAGCCTGGCTCCAGGCAGCTGAGTTTTGAGTGAACAGAGACTTTGGCCAGCATCCCAGACCTGCAGCAACCCTGGAAAGTTCTGGCAGCCCTCGTACCCTGGCCACCAGCCCCTGATGTGCCTGGGGATGTTCCCACAGGAGCCATAAAAAGCCTCTGTATGGGAGGCAGGCAGTGGCGGGGTAGGGGGGTCTGGCTGATGATGACTCGGCCACCTTTGTCAGACTCCTAGCTGATAGCTTCTAGCAGACAATAGCCACTGAAGCTGTCCCCCAAGTCCCCAGAACTTCCTTGTATCTGTAGGCTCCAGCTAGGCTGCCCTAAACTGTCCTGGGAGGGCAGTGGGGTTGTGATGGTGATGCCGATGCCCCCACAGAAAACCTGTGGAGTGCCTACCTGGAGAAGGGTGAGGTTGTGGAGAAGCGTGAGCTACCCTCCACAGACACTCTCGGCCTGAAGGACAATCTGCCCCTGTACGTGGTGGCTGACATCGCCACATCCTTCACAGTGTTGGTTGGCATTTTCTTCCCATCCGTAACAGGTGAGTCCCTCTTGCCCGCCCAACCAGCCCTGTCCCCAGACCTGGGCAGCCCCCTGAGGGAATCTCTCTTATGTTTTTGGAGGCATCATGGCTGGCTCCAATCGCTCCGGGGACCTCCGTGATGCCCAGAAGTCCATCCCAGTGGGGACCATTCTAGCCATCGTTACAACCTCACTTGTGTGTATCCTTTCCCAGGCCTGGGGCAGGGTGAGGGCGACTCCTCAGTCTCCATGTGGATACCATGCATGCCTGCCCACATAAACATGCACATACACCCACTTGAGGTGCACACATGTGCACCCACAGAACCCTCAGCACAGACAGGCTACGTGCAGAGGCTGAGGGGGAGGGCTTTGAGGTCCTGTGTGGGGAGTGAGCCTGGCAGCTGTGCAGTGGAGGTCTAGCTTCCTTGACAAAGTGCAGACTTCAGCAGTGTGGTTCTCTTTGGCGCCTGCATCGAGGGTGTGGTGCTCCGGGACAAGTGAGTGACCCACACCTCTCCTGTATCAATGCCTCAGCCTTTGCCTCCCCTCACATAGCCTCCCTGCCAAGTTCGTCATCCTCCTCAGGGTGCTGGCTGCCCATGGCGGTCTGTGCCACTAGGTGGGTCAGGAACCCTCCAGGACTTGCTTCTGAGAGGATGGTGACATTGGGATCAGGGTGAGGGCAAGGGGCAGGAGTGCAAGGATAGGAGCCAGTGACCAGCTTTCTCCATCAAAGGCTAGAGTTCTGCCCCATAGCTTTCCTTGCTGACTCCTGACCTCTGTCTCTGGGAGAGTCCCCACCAGGGGCTCCTCACCTGAAACATTGTCTGAACCTGGCCCTGACAGGTATGGGGATGGTGTCAGCAGGAACCTCGTGGTGGGCACATTGGCCTGGCCTTCACCCTGGGTCATCGTGATCGGCTCCTTCTTCTCAACATGTGGCGCTGGCCTCCAGAGTCTCACTGGGGCACCACGCCTGTTGCAGGCCATTGCAAAGGACAACATCATTCCCTTCCTGCGGGTGAGCCCCACAACCTGGCTGCTTCTGGTGCTTCACACTGGCTGGGGGAGAGAGAGAACCTGGCTGCAGCACAGCCATAAGCACCTACCTAGAGTTACCCTGGTCCTTCCTGCTGTTGACAGACCTGCTTAGGCCCAGCATCCTTATGGCCTGTCTGAGGCTTATCCAAGACAGAGAGGCCTGGAAACTTATGACCAACATACAGATAGACTTGGGGGGGGGGGGCTGCACCTTGTGGACCCAGGTGTGGGAGGCGGATGGTAGAAGCAGCTCCTTCTGTGGTCCCTGCAGGTATTTGGCCACGGAAAGGCAAATGGCGAGCCGACATGGGCTCTCCTCCTGACTGCGCTCATCGCTGAGCTGGGCATCCTTATTGCTTCCCTCGACATGGTGGCCCCCATTCTATCCATGTAAGCTGGGACTAGGGCAAGGGATGGTCTTTGGAAAAGCTCCCAGAACCCCAGTACCCCTCATCTCAGGCCCTCAGCATCTCCTCATGACCCTGCTTGATGTTTCTTTTTGTTGTTTTTTTTTTTTTGAGGGGGCGGAGAAGTTTGAGACAGGGTCTTACTATGTAATTCAGGCTAGCCTTGAACCCATTGCATAGCCCCAGCTGACCTCAAACTCGCAGCAATCCTCCTGCCTCAGCCTCCTGAATGCTAGAATTACACACCCAGCAACCCTGCTTGATGTTCAGGGAACTGGCCAGACTGTGTGGGGAGATATTTCCTGGCAGGGCTCAGCCTACTCCTGCCTGGCACCTATGTAGAAACTAAAGAAACCAAACTTCAGGGCTGGGGATTTAGCTCAGTGGCATAAGCACCTGCCTTGCAAGCACGCAGTCGTGAGTTCGATCCCCAGTACCGCCCCCCCAAAAAAAGAAACCAAACTGCATGCCCTACTGTGGGAGACTCCCCTGAGTAGATCAGCAGACTTGCTCCTTTGTACCCTAATGAAGCTACCACTGCCCCATGTATCTTTTTTTTCCCCTTGCAGTAATAGGGATTGAAATCAGGCCCTTGTGCATCCTAGGCAGGGACCCTACCACCAAGCTATTTCTCTAGGCATTTCTATTGTGAGATGGGGTCCCACTGAGTTGCCCAATCTTTTTTTTTTTTGGTACCAGGGTTCAAACTCAAGACCTCACACTTGCCAGGCAGGCACTTATGCCACTGAGCTAAACCCCGTCCTGGTTGCCCAATCTTGAGCTCAAACTTGCAGTCCTCCTGTCTCAGCTTCTCTAGTACCTGGAATTACAGGCATGTGCCTCCATGCCCAGCTTATCCATCATTTTCAAAGTTACTTGCTTTTAAAGTTCTGGAAAAGCTAGGCAAATGAGTGTGCCAGTGCCTGGCAGATGGTAGTCAGCAATGGCAATTCTCAGGGGTCCCCTGAGGCAGAATTTTTTCAGATCCTATGTTTAGCCCTGTCTGTGTTGGGGTCCTTGCACACTCTGCTCTATTGCAGGTGATCTTTGCCTGTGTAGTTATGTTTTTTTTTTTTTTTTTTTTTTGGTACCGGGGATCGAACTCACGACGTCGCGCTTGCCAGGCAGGCGCTTAAGCCACTGAGCTAAATCCCTGGCCCTGCCTGTGTAGTTATGAAGGATCTACCCCTCACTGCCTGCTCATTCTATAGACCTGGCAGAAGTCAACTCATGCCAAGCATGCCATGTCTGGACTCTATTGTCCTCTCAGTGCACACCTCCAACTGTTCTTACCACAGTCATCGTGAGTGGCGACCCCTCTTGCCCTAGCCAGAGGATAGAGCTCAGCCTTTATCATGAGACTCTTTCTGGCAACTGCTGATGAGAGTTACCTCTCATGGCAGCCCTCTCAGGAGTCCTCCTGCCTTCTTGTTGCCCTTCCTCTTTGTCAGCTGACAGTAGAAGTTGATAACCCCACCCCGCAGCCCTCTGCTCCTTGGCTGCCTTCCCAGGAGGGCTCATGCAGTGGGCCTTGCCCATGTCTCTGACTCCAGCATCCACTGCAGTGCCTATGTGTCTCTAACTCAGTGCTTTCACATGGTCCTTGTCATCTTATTTTTGCAGTTACTGGTAATTGAATCCAGGGCCTTTACACTGAGCTACCTCCCCCTGTATTTTATTTTTGAGACAGGGTCACTAAATCACTAAGTTGCTTAGATTGGGCTAAAACTTGTTATCCTTTTGCCTCAGCCTCCCAAGGCATGCATCACCACACCTGGCTGCCTCATCTTCCTTGATAACTTTTTTTTTTTTAAGACAGAATCTTGCTGTCTACCTCAGGCTGGCCTTGAATTCACTATGTAGCTCAGGTTGGCCTTGCACTTGAGGTACTCCTGCCTCAGTCTCCCAAATGCTGGGATTACAGGTGTGCACCACTATACTCAGCTCCTTGTCATCTTCTTGACCTGCTCCTCTTCCCCACTTACAGGACAGTCCCTTATCCAACTAGTTGTCTAGATCAGAGGCCTGAATATTGTCTTAACCATTTCCACCAAGCACTCCCCATCATTCCTTGACACATCCTATTCCATGTATTCCCTGGCTTGCGTCCCCTCCCTGCCACTCTGCTGGTGGACACGTGCTAATTCTCTTTCCACTTGGCTATGGGGATACCTTCTCCAAAATAGCTCTACCTGCATCAAGCCATGGGAATGGGCACTGTGAGGCTGAGAAAATGTGACCAAACCCATGCAGGATGGGAGCATGATGTGGCCCAGTTTCTGGTCCAGGACCAGCCTGATAGGAGGTACCTGAAAGTAACAAGGAAGCTGCTTTGCACCAACTACCTTCCCTGTGCTGCAGGTTCTTTCTGATGTGTTACCTCTTTGTGAACCTGGCCTGTGCTGTGCAGACGCTCCTGAGGACCCCTAACTGGCGGCCTCGGTTCAAATATTATCACTGGTAAGTACCAGTGGACCCATGAGCTAAGCTCCTTGACATGGGAGATACTGGGGAATGTAGGAGTCCCATTCTGATGAGGTTTGAGTTTCCTAGGCAGCAGTTATCTTGATGAAATGCTATGAAGAGGGAGATTGTGAAGCTGAATGTCTTAAACTATTCCTTGCACCCAGGTTGTGACCTGCAGCCTGACAGGGCCTTTAGGACATGGGATAGACTATGTACTGGGGCCTCCCTCTAATTCCTAATTTGCTCTAATTCCTTCTTTTCCCTCACTCTGCCCTAGGGCACTCTCCTTCCTGGGCATGAGCCTCTGCCTGGCCCTTATGTTCGTCTCCTCTTGGTACTATGCTCTGGTTGCCATGCTCATTGCAGGCATGATCTACAAGTACATCGAGTACCAAGGGTAAGTGAAGTACTGCTACCTGGCCTTCATCAACAGCCCCTAGAGCACTAAGCAGATAGTCTGAATGTTGGCTTGTGGAAGGAGCTGGGCCACCTTTGCTGTATATCATGTGTGGTAGGACTGGGAGGCTGTGACTCAGGGCCCGGTCCTCTTCCATCCCACATTCACAAAGATAGAAATCTCTAGAATTTCTGGCTCAGCAGTAAAGCACTTGCTTAACATGCGTGAGGTTCTGGGTTCAGTCCCCAGCACCGCAAAACAAAAAAGGAAAAAAGAAATTTCTGGATGGAACCAGGGGTTCACCAGCTTATGGTGGTATCTATAGGGCTGAGAAGGAGTGGGGTGACGGTATCCGAGGGCTGTCGCTGAGTGCTGCCCGCTATGCGCTGTTACGGCTGGAGGAGGGGCCTCCTCACACCAAGAACTGGAGGTGAGTTCACTGCCAGCCTGACACTTAGAGAGCACTGTAAGGATGGGAGGGTCAGGAGTTGCTGGCTCCACTTCTCTAGTCAGATTATCTCTCCTAGATTGCCAGGGACACCCTCCTACTTACAAGCCCTTGCGTTCATGCTACCTAAAGCTGTGGGGGCTACGTTCTGAGAATGGGAGAAGAGGAAGGACTTTCTGAAGCCCGGTCTCAGTCTGCCTCCCCACTGCAGGCCTCAGCTCCTGGTGCTGCTGAAGCTTGATGAGGACCTGCACGTGAAGTACCCACGGCTCCTCACCTTTGCCTCCCAGCTTAAGGCCGGCAAGGGCCTAACAATTGTTGGCTCCGTCATCCAGGGCAGTTTCTTGGAGAGCTATGGCGAGGCCCAGGCTGCTGAGCAGGTGACTGCTGGGGTTTGGGAGGAGCTGAGCCAGACCAGTAGTATCTGGGCTGCAGCTGGCACGTAGGGAGGGGACCTGGCCATCCAGGTGGGCAACACTGCCACCTTTAAGCTGGGACAAGGAGTTAGAGCTGCCCATCTTGAGAACATGGCTTCTGGGTGAACAGCTTGTTTAGGCCTCCCCCAGCCCTAAGTAGTTAACTACCCTAGGACCTTGGGAGGGACCCCGACAGAGGGGGATGCTGGTGGCCTTGCTTTCTGATGCTGGTGTGTTCCTCACAGACAATCAAGAACATGATGGAGATTGAAAAAGTGAAAGGCTTCTGCCAGGTAGTGGTGGCCAGCAAGGTGCGTGAGGGACTGGCTCACCTCATCCAGTCTTGTGGCCTAGGTGGCATGAGGCATAACTCCGTGGTGCTGGGCTGGCCTTATGGCTGGCGACAGAGTGAGGACCCCCGTGCCTGGAAGACCTTCATTGGTGTGTGAGGGGCTGGGCCAGGTGGGCCAGGTGGATGGGTCATGTGAGGTAGCAGAAGTCAAAAGGCTACAGGCTGGTGGTCACCTGTGTCCCTCCTCCCCAGACACTGTGCGTTGTACCACAGCTGCCCATCTGGCCCTCCTTGTGCCCAAGAACATCGCCTTCTACCCCAGCAACCATGAGCGCTACCTGGAGGGCCACATCGATGTGTGGTGGATCGTGCACGATGGTGGCATGCTCATGCTTTTGCCCTTCCTCTTGCGCCAGCATAAGGTGGGCTGGGCAAGTGGCATGGTGGGAGCAGCTAGGCTCATGGAGCGCCAGGTGTGTCTGAACCAGCCCCTCACTCCTTTGCCACAGGTTTGGAGGAAGTGCCGGATGCGCATCTTCACAGTGGCCCAGATGGATGACAACAGCATTCAGATGAAGAAGGATCTGGCCATCTTCCTCTACCACCTCCGCCTTGAGGCTGAGGTGGAGGTGGTGGAGATGGTGAGCTGCCCTTCCCCAGCCTGACCCTAAAGATGTAGAGGACCACACAGTCTAATCCTCACAGCTTCCCCTCTCCCCAGCACAACAGTGACATCTCTGCCTACACCTATGAGCGCACCCTGATGATGGAACAGCGGTCCCAGATGCTGCGGCAGATGCGGCTGACCAAGACCGAGCGGGAGCGAGAGGTCAGTGGCTGCTTTGGTTCGGGTTGAGGGCAGGTGGCACAGTCAGACCTTTGGAGACACTCTCAGGTAAAGGCATCAGAAAGACTCCTCCCAAGCCTCACTGTGGTGCACACCCGTAATTTTAGCACTCTGAGAGGCTGAAGCAGTGATAGGGAGAGGTTGAGAGATTGGGATTGAGACTAAGATTGTGAAAATGAGGAGAGAAGGAGGGAAAAGGAACTGACTCACTCTCCTGATCCAGTGCTTATTTCCTGGAGGCAGAGAGGTTATGACCCACCAGCCAGGACCCCTTTTTCCCAGGGGCCCAAGGCTACCTCCCCTGGTTGTTCTCAGGCACAGCTTGTCAAGGATAGGCACTCGGCCCTGCGTCTAGAAAGCCTGTACTCAGATGAAGAGGACGAGTCTGCAGCAGCGGCTGACAAGATTCAGATGACATGGACCCGAGATAAGCACATGACTGAGCCTTGGGACCCCAGCCATGCCCCTGACAACTTCCGGGAGCTGGTGCACATTAAGCCGTGAGTGCAGCAAAATCAAACTCAGCTACACTGGGTCTCAGGTGGAGGCAGGGAGGGGCCAGACAAGCTGTGTGGGAGGCTTCCTTGCTAGATGACTCCCAGTGATCAGATGCGTTACCTACAGGGATCAGTCCAATGTTCGACGCATGCACACTGCTGTAAAGCTCAATGAAGTCATTGTCACACGCTCCCACGATGCCCGCCTGGTCCTACTGAACATGCCTGGCCCACCCAAGAACAGTGATGGTGATGAGAACTGTATCCCTTTTTTTTTTCTTTTTTTTGGTACCGGGGATTGAACTCACGACCTCATACTTGCCAGGCAGGCGCTTAAGCCACTGAGCTAAATCCCTGGCCCTGTATCCCTTTTTGAAGAGGCAGACAGTGGGAGATGGACATCTCAAGGTCATGTCAAGATCCCTGACTTCTCCTGGGTGGGGGTGGCCTGGGGTGGCCCTGGTCTACCCCTCAGTCCTACCATTGCCTCCTTGACCTGATGCCCTGCAGACATGGAGTTCCTTGAAGTGCTGACTGAAGGCCTTGAGCGGGTGTTGTTGGTGCGTGGTGGTGGCCGAGAAGTCATCACCATCTACTCCTGAGCCCAATATAGTCTCATGACCTGGAGTGGGGCTGTCCAGGGCAATAGCCCTTCTCCCCCCAATACCTACTTGCCAGCTCTGCTTTGCCCAGCCTTGCCTTGGACCAGCTTTGCTAGGTCTGGAAAACCAGGCCTGGGCCTGGCAATGGAGATGGATCAGAGGTCCTACAGGGCCCTGGGAGGTTTGGGGACTTAGCCCTCCAGGACCCCAGTAGGCCTACCCTGCCAGAGAAGTCTAGTAGGGGCTCATATGGAGTTTGAAGGCCCAGCCCGGCCCCAGAACACTATTTATTGTATATTTATTGTTTGTATGTCACCATCAGAGAGGAGGGAAAGGCAGCAAGGGAGGGGATCAAGCCCAGCCTGCCTGCAGGAAGACCTGGCTCAGGCTACTGTGGGCAGGGATTCCCACTAAGCCAAGCAGAATGGAGCTGGCTGAGCTGAAACCTGACTTTTTTCAATAAAACACTGTGTACTTCTGGGCTTCCTGCTGCCCCGGCTGTTTCCTCTGGCACTGAGGGAGGAAGGCAGAACTGAACCCAGGCCCAGAGCCGGCTCCCTGAGGCTGTCCCCCTTCCTGGCAGTGACAGTCTCTGGACACCCCTATTGGCCAAGCTGCCCCTCCCACCAGCCCTGGGGCCCCTCCCACTCCCATACCAGATAAGGCCAGCCCAAGGCTGCTTCATCTGGAGTAAGCACTGGGCTGGAATGGGGCTGCCCGGCTCCCCATGGCAATGGGTGCTGCTGTCGCTGCTGCTGCTGCTCCCCCCTGCTGCCCCCTTCTGGCTCCTCAATGTGCTGTTCCCCCCGCACACCACGCCCAAGGCTGAGCTCAGTAACCACACACGGCCTGTCATCCTCGGTAAGCCCCCACCAGGTCCCTGATGCCCAGACCTTGGGGAGCCTAGGGCCCCAGCCCCTGGCAGCAGATGCTGCCAAGGCCCTCCTTCCCCTGCATTAGCCCTGATGCCTGCCTCACCTCACTATGAGAAGGGACCAGACTGTCCTGCAGAGAAATAACCTTTCCTTTACCACACTTTTCTGTGTCTCTGGATTGCCTGCTCCAGGGGGGAAAGACCAGGGAAGGGGAGGTGTGCTTGATGCCTTAGCCAGGAGATTACAAGCTGTAGTCAGCAATGGCCACACTGGACTCTGGGTCAGTCCCCACCATTTCTTCCTTGGCCTCTACCCCACCAATGACAAGATGCCCAGCCCAGGGCCAGACAGCTGGAGAAGCCCATGAAGGCCTGCCCCCAGCTCTAGGCCCAGCCCCCACACCTCCATACCTTGGACTTTGGCAATAATAGAAAGCCAGGCTGAATGTTTGCTTTGTGGGGGCAGTGGTCAGTGGCCTTGGCTCCTGCACCTTCCCTGCCTACGGGGAACTTGGGCTTTGGGCTACTACGGTTGGGACAGGGGGAAAGGGGTAGGGAGGAAACGGGTGTGATCAGGAGAGGATACATGTTGTTAGCACCTGGGAGCTGAGGGTTATGGGAGGGAATCCCAGGAGTCCAGAGTGAAAGCCGGTGCCCACAGTGCCTGGCTGCCTGGGGAATCAGCTAGAAGCCAAGCTGGATAAACCGGATGTGGTGAACTGGATGTGCTACCGCAAGACAGAGGACTTCTTTACCATCTGGCTGGATCTCAATATGTTTCTGCCCTTTGGGGTGGACTGCTGGATTGATAACACCAGGTATGTGCTATTTGCTTTTCCCAGTCTCACATTGCCCATTGGCTACTGGCTGCTGAATTTCCTACTGCCCCCAGGGTTGTCTACAACCGAACCTCTGGACGTGTGTCCAATGCCCCTGGTGTACAGATCCGAGTTCCTGGCTTTGGCAAGACCTACTCTGTTGAGTACTTGGACAGCAACAAGCTAGCAGGTGTGTGTACTGGGAGAAAGGCCAGGGGCTCTGGGCTGTGATGTGCCAGCAGAGTTGGCCCACAGGTGTCACAACCACAGCCCCATTGCCACTGCTTCCCTATAGGTTACATGCACACCCTGGTACAGAATCTGGTGAACAACGGATACGTACGAGATGAGACAGTGCGGGCTGCCCCCTATGACTGGCGCCTAGAGCCCGGTGAGTGTCTACAGGTGATGGGCCTGGGGCAGGGCAAGTGGCCACTGACTCTTGTTGCCCTGACCCATCATCCATGCCCCTGCAGGCCAGCAGGAGGAGTACTACCAGAAGCTGGCTGGTCTGGTGGAGGAGATGCATGCTGCTTATGGGAAGCCCGTCTTCCTCATTGGGCACAGCCTTGGCTGCCTACACTTGCTCTATTTCTTGCTGCGTCAGCCCCAGTCATGGAAGGACCGCTTCATTGATGGTTTCATCTCGCTTGGGGCTCCCTGGGGTGGCTCTACCAAGCCAATGCTGGTCTTGGCCACAGGTAAGGGGGCCTCTAATCACCTTCATCCTGTGAGCCATGGAAGAGTGGAATGAAGCAGATCATGGAGCTGCCATCTGGGGGTATTATCTACTTTTCCTGGAGTATGCTGCTGTCATTATTACCCAGAGCAGTAGCGTTGGCAGGGCCATTATGATGGTTCCTCCCAAAGTCTGTGTAGTAATGACAAAGAGGAAATAAACAGAGGAAGTGAACCCCAGCACTCTGACTCAACATAGTTTGTTCGTTGTGGACCCAGGTCTGGTCCATTTTCAGCTTTCTCCTGCTCCCAGCAGTCTGTGCCCAGGCATTTCCTTTTTTTTTTTTTTTTTTTTTTTTTTTTTAAGACAGAGTCTTGCTCTGCCATTCAGGCTGGCCTTGAACTCATTTTGCAGCCCATGCTGGCCTCAAACTCACAGTAGTCCTCCTGCCTCAGCCTCCCAAGTGCTGGGATTACAGGTGTGGTGCAATACCACACCAGGCAGCATTTCCCTTATTGAAGACAGATCCTCCACAGCCAAGTCTAGACCCAAGAACCCAACCTGCCCTTACCCTAGAGCTAGAGTAGGGACCTAGCAGACACAGATCCCACCTATTGAGAACTCAATGTACCTAGCTAGGCTTGGCCTTCCCCCTCAGAAGCTCACAGTCAGTTGAGATAAAAACACCAGTAAATGGTAGACCATCTTGTTTCATCTTTCCCAAAACAATCCTCTGGCACCTATGCATTATAGGCTCACACAGAGCCTGAGAAAGAACAGCCAGCACCCCCCACACCATTCACACAGCCCATCCTTAGGAAACATCCCCCCCACTTGAGGCCCTACATCTCTGTCTTACAGAGATACCATCATGGTCTCATTTAATAAGCACACATTGAGCACCTGCTGGAAACCAGGCCTGCTCTGGTTTTCAGTCCCAATCAGGATGGGGACAATCTTGAGCATCTCACTGAGCTTAGACTGGGTGCACTTTGTACATCACAGGTAGCCAGGCCCAGCTTCCTGTCCTGTCTTGCTCCATGTTCACAGGTAACAACCAGGGCATCCCGCTCATGTCCAGCATCAAGCTAAGAGAGGAGCAGCGCATAACAACGACTTCCCCCTGGATGTTTCCCTCCTACCAGGTGTGGCCTGAGGGCCATGTGTTCATTTCCACACCAAGCTTCAACTACACAGGCCGTGACTTCCAGCGCTTCTTTGGAGACCTGCATTTTGAGGACGGCTGGTACATGTGGCTACAGTCACGTGACCTGCTGGCAGGCCTCCCAGCACCTGGTGTGGAAGTATACTGTCTATATGGTGTGGGCCTGTCCACCCCCAGCACCTACATCTATGACCATGGCTTCCCCTACTCAGACCCTGTGAATGTGCTCTATGAGGATGGTGATGACACAGTGGCCACTCGCAGCACTGAGCTCTGTGGCCTCTGGCAGGGCCGTCAACCCCAGCCTGTACATTTGCTGCCCCTGAATGGGACACAGCATCTCAATATGGTGTTCAGCAACCAGACACTGGAGCACATCAATGCCATCCTACTGGGTGCTTATCGCCATGACACCCCTGCACACCCAACTGCCAGCCCAGGGCCCCTGCCCCCTGAATAAAAGACCTTTGCTGCTATAAGCCTTGTGTATTTTGGGTCAAGAGGGAGGTATTATTGGAGTCTCATTCAGGATTAGGCCCAGGGCTCAGTGGAGCATGAGGCTGTGTAGGCTGTGCTTGCGCTGGACCCTGAGGTGTGTGGCTTCCCATTCTGCTGAACTGTTCAGGGAGCGTGTCCTGTACCTGCTTCTGTGCAGGGTATAGGGACTAGACTTGACTATACCCACAGCTGTAGGTTGGGAGACACACAAAAGATCATCTGAGCTGTTTGCCTCAGCTCCTGATGGCCCTTTTAAAAGTACTGGGTGGGTAGCAGATGTACAAGAGTTTAGAATTTGGGGGCTGGGGTTATACCTCAATGATAGAACACAAGGTCCTGTAGTACCTCGCCAACACCAAAAAATCAAAAGTTTAGCTGGCCAGGGGTGGTGCATGCCTGTAATCCTCAGGAGGCTAAGGCAGGTGGCTCATAATGAGTTTGAGGCCAACCTGGGTTACATAGTGAGTTCAAGGCCAACTTGAACTACACAGCTAGACCAGTTTCAAAAAATAAAGTTTAGAATCTGGGGAAGTGAGTGGGACCTGATGGCACGTAACAGTACTGTAATTCTAGCACTCTAGAGGCTGAAGCAGGAGAAATGCTGTGAGGTTGAGGCCAGCATGGACCACAAATGGAATGTAAACTCAGCCTAAACTACATAGGCTGTCTAAAAACAAATCCAGGGCAGTGACAGCTACTAATCAGATCGTTCTAAAATAGTTTTATTTAGTGTTGGGGCTGAAACCCAGGGCCTCATGCATGCTAGGCCAAGTGTTCTACCATTGAGCTATACCTCCAGCCCACAGTGCTGCCTGGAGAAGGGGACAGGGAAAATGGAAGGACCTGCATCACTGTGGTTGAGGACTGAGCCTTAGTATCTGAGGTTTCCAGGAGGAAGCAAAGGCAAAACAGGCAGGAATTAGAAGAACAGTGACAAAGGACAAAATTCAACCATGCTTAATATGTTGGGAGGCAGTAACAATGCCAAGAGACCCGGCCACAGGCTCCACAACTTTAGTGCACTGGCAGTTGGAGTTATCAAGTGGTTAGGGTAAGAGAGCTGAGGAAGGGGATGGGAGTTGAACGATGGCCAAAGTTGTCCCTCTGTTCCATATAGAGGATTCAGAGGATGGTGTGAAGGACTTGGCAAAAGACCTTGTCCCCTTTCCAAGCTACCTAAGACCAGGGGTAAATGTGAAAGTGAAAGATGACTCAGGAAAGGGTTTCAGAAGGAAGGTAGATGCAAAAGCGAAAGTAGGAAATTGCTTCAGCAGTGCAGCCCCACAGAAGCTGAGGCGGAGGCCTTTCTGCCGCAAGGTTCTGCTCATCCAACTGACCCATCGGCTCCCACTGCAATCGGCTCTGCCTGACTGAAATGCTTAAGCCTGCGCTGGCGCCCCGAGGGGGCTTCTGCTTCGAGAATTGCCAGAGGTGGGTTGTGAGGGCGCCCTGAGGAGGCTTCTGCTTCAAGAATTGCGAGTGGGGTGGGGTGGGGTGCGGCGTCCAATCTGCCCTGCTATGCTGTGGACTTTCATTTTCCCGCTGGGGATAGGGAAATACAAGATTTGGATTGCAAACTTGCCCAGATTAGGGAGGCATGGGCGGGTTGGATGGTTGGAAAATCAGACAGCAGGCCTAGAAGCGGAACCGAAACCTGGGCAACCTTCCTCCCTTTCCAGAAATGCATACTTAGAACACGCCTTTCCGGGGCTCCGGGTTCCTCATGCACGCAAGACCGGGACCACCATCGCGGGCCTGGTGTTCCAAGTGAGTTGGAGCCTGGTACTGGGAGATTTGAGGAACAGCCACGGTGGGAGGAGAGGATGAGCACTAAGCGGCCCCTCCCCGTCCACAGGATGGTGTCATCCTAGGAGCAGATACGCGGGCCACTAATGATATGGTCGTAGCGGACAAGAACTGCGAGAAGATTCATTACATCGCCCCCAAAATTTAGTGAGAATTCCCAAACTTAGGTCCCGCTTGCCAGAAAGAACTGCCCCCTCGCTCCCACCCCAGGCCTCGCATTTCCTAGCCCTGCCCACACCCATTTTCTCTCCGCCCTCAGCTGCTGTGGGGCTGGAGTAGCCGCGGATGCCGAGATGACCACGCGGATGGTGGCGTCTAACATGGAGCTACATGCGTTGTCCACGGGCCGCGACCCTCGCGTGGCCACGGTCACTCGCATCCTACGGCAGACGCTCTTCCGGTGCGATGGCCGGACTAAAACGACCCGGGGAGAATTGTGGGGAAGGAGTTGAGAGGAAAAACAGGGGAAACAGGAAGAGGCCGGCTCAAAAGAAGCTGAACAACAGGAAGGGCTGATGTCATCGCGGGTTGCCAAACCAGGGAGAGGGGCGGGACTCAAATCCAGGGGAGGTGGCACCAGGGGCGGGGACTACCCCACCCCACCCCGCATGTTTTCAGGCAACCACGCCCCCTGCAAACAGGTACCAAGGCCACGTGGGGGCGTCCCTGATCGTAGGTGGCATAGATCTGAACGGACCGCAGCTGTATAGCGTACACCCCCACGGGTCCTACAGTCGCCTGCCTTTTATGGCCCAGGGTGAGTACTTCCGCCTCTTCTTCGCAAACCCTGTCCAGCAGCTCTTAGCCTCACTTTTGTCCCTCAGACTAAACGGCCACGGCTGACCTCAGATGCCCTTCCCGCCTGCAGGATCTGGGCAGGACGCGGCCCTGGCGGTACTGGAGGACCGGTTCCAGCCGAACATGACAGTGAGCAATCTCTGTCCCCTACTACATGGTCACGGATGGGAAATGCCCCCGGGAGCTGTGTATGCAAGGCAGAAAAAGCTTCTGGGAGAAAGAGAAGGAAAAAACTGGGTAGAGACTGAATGGAGGGGGCCGGGGATTTAGCTCAGTGGCTTAAGCGCCTGCCTGGCAAGCGTGAGGTCATGAGTTCAATCCCCAGTACCAAAAAAAAAAAAAAAAAAAGAGACTGAATGGAGGGAAGCTGGAGGAGTGTGGTCCTCACAGTACCAAAGCTTCCAGATGGATGTTGAAGTTCACAAAGGATCATTAGGAGCCAAAGAAAAAACGGTGGTGGTGTCTTATGTAAGGCCCGAAATCTAGACTTAGGAGAGGGATGAAAATGGATGAGCTGGCATCCTGGTAAACACTTGTAAGCCCAGCACTCAGGAGGATCATTGCAAGTTCGAGACCAGCCTGGGCTACAAAGTGAGTTTAAGATCAGCTCGAACTGCATAGCAAGACCTTGTCTCAAAATAAATAAATAAATAAATAAATAAAAATAAAAATATGAAAGAAATTTTAAAAAGGGGAAAAAACAGAAAGAAAAGAAAAATTAGAAAATGGATAACTATGTGTCTTTATAGGCAGCCAAGACCCAGAGAAATCCAATGAATCAGGCAAAGGGCCAAAACAAGACTTGATGGGTGGGCAGACTACTGGAAGAGGAGACCTAGTGTAGCTGACTAAATTTGTGCAGAGGAAAGTGAGGAGAGGGAACATAAGAGTCTTGGGAAAAGGCAGGCAGAGACCTGCCTGGTCGGGTGGAAAGCTGGGGTGCAGGGGTAGAGAAGGGGCTGAGTGTGCACAAGTGGTCAAGTCTGGGCTTCCAGATTAAAAAAGGTCCCAGACTGGAGCCTGAGGTAACACCAGAGGGTCCATTACACCTCATGCATACATACATCATTACAGCTGGAGGCTGCGCAGGGGCTGCTGGTGGAAGCCATCACTGCAGGGATCCTGGGAGACCTGGGTTCTGGGGGCAACGTAAATGCATGTGTGATCACTGCAACAGGTGCCAAGCTGCTGCAGACACTGAGCTCACCTGTAGAGCCCGTGGAAAGGTGAGAAAGGGGAAACCACAGGGCAGTGCCTAGGGACACAAGTAGAGGGCTACAAAAAAACAAGACACGTGCTGAGAGGCTGCCCCTCCCCTTTCCCAGGCTTGGTCATTGCCGATTGACACCTGGAACCACAGCAATCCTGACTCAGACGGTACGGCCACTTAACCTGGAGCTCCTGGAGGAAACTGTACAGGCCATGGAGGTGGAATAAAGTCGCCTGCAGTTTTAGAGCCCCAAATGAGTGGAGCCAATGTGGGAAAATACAAACACCTAAACAGATGGCTGAGTTTATTCTTGGGTGGAGTGGGGCAGGTTGCCAGCAGGGCTGTGTAGCTAAATCATCTGGCCTAATTACCAGTCACTTCCAGAATCCAGCATAATAGCCAGGACTGCAGGGTCAAGGTAGAAGTCTTTCATCCTATCTCCCCTCAAAACCTTCATCTGACTTCACATCAGCTTCCCCCACCACTCCTTCCTTGCTGTTCCTCTCTAGCCCACGGTGGTAAATCCCACAGGCCCCCTGCACAGGCCCCCTGCAGAGCCTTTCCCAGGCTCATCAGTGACCCAGAACAAAGTCCACACATCTGTCAGGCCTGCCCTGAGGGCTAATGTGCTGATAGAGGAATTGCTCCCTAGCTCCAAGGGCAAATTCCCACCAAATGCTCCATATTCCCACACCTTTACCTGTGACACTGGAGGTCCAGGCCCACCTGAGCCCTTTATGCAAAGCTGGGCTTTGTCCTTACATGCTGGGCTCTAAGTAGGCAGATCAACTCATTTTGCTGACAGGGATTATAGGACTTATGGAGAGATATGACACATTTATCTAAGAAACTTGCTGAGCAGTGACTGAACTCCACTGGGGCTTCAAAACTGTTAAGGAAAGTCTGCCCTCCTTTAGGCTCTATTCCAGGCTGATAATCCTGGGACCCTAATTATGTGTGATCCATCTATCATCCATGCCTCTATCCACCATTTGCTCATCTCTCACTTCTGGATTAGGGTGTTTTGTGTTTTGTTGTTTTGAGACAGGGTTTCACTTTGTAGGTAACAGGCTGACCTGGCACTTGGTATATAGCCAAGGTTGGCCTCAAACATGCAGCAATCCTGCCTCAGTTACCCCAGTGCTGGGATTACAGGCATGCACCACCATGCCCAGCTTGGACTAAGGTGTTTTTGAGTAAAGCCTTCATATCCTTGGCAGAAGACCAACCAACTCAGCTGTTGCAACTTAGCAGCATGTCTTCACTCCAGTTCAAGCTTAAGCCTGGTGCTCAGTAATGAGTGGAATGAATGGGTTGTAGACACTAGGACAAGCTGTTCAGAAGTTTAATGGCTGTCACCCTTCAACCCTTGACCTCAGTCCAGGGTCTACCAATCACTAAGGACTCACTTCATACTTGGCGAGAATGTGGGCTTCAGAGCCAGCCAGGAGGATTTGTGTCCTACCTACTACATGGCAGAAGAGTCACCATCTCTGAGCAAACTTCTGTCCCAAACTCATGAATCTCTGAGATGGTATCTTTTAGGATTAGCAACCTGCCAGAATCTCTAGCCTCCAGCTTTCCACAGAAGAGCTGGGTGCAACTGGCTGTTCCCTCTGCCACTCTTGGATTCCAAGCAGCATTTTCTGAGAGCTCAGTATGCCTGATAGCCTTAAAACATTTCCCTGGTGCCAGCCACCAGGTTGACATTATAGATCTAATTTAACTATATCCCTGATACCCAGTACCCAACACTTGGGGTATGAGGTGCTTCAGGGAACCAATCAAAGGCCAGGATTTAGGGGCAGTGGAGATGAGAGCCTGACACCTGGGCTGTCAGTTAAGTCCAGACCTAGATCAGGGGACCTTGGCCTAAAAAGACTCCTTAGTGAAGCATGGGAAGGGGCTAAGCCTAGAAAGCTGGCCTGGGACTTTGCCCCAGGGACAAGGATACCCATAAAGCAAACCAGGCTCAATGCTCACCCTTATACTTGCCACAATGCTACTGTTCAACTTGACCCTTAGCCTGGTTCTCCTATGCTCCTCCTGGGGTAAGTAGGCCAAAATCAGCCCTGAATGAACAGGAGCAACTCGGCTCCCAACACCACTCCAGGGGATCAAAGAGACCAATTTGGCTGGAAGGGAAGTAGATAAACAGCATGAGAAAAGGGAAAAAAATGGATATGCCAGGTCAGAGAAGCAGGAAGGGGCCTATAGAGCTAACAAAGAACAAAAGATAGACAGGGGCATGTCTCACAAAAGAGACAGGACCTCGAGCCAGACCCAGGAAAGCTTAAAAGTGACTGAAGTGCACAGTTTAGGAAGAGCCCTCTGGCTCATGAGGGGTATGAATTGTTCAGGGGTGGAGGGCTAGGGAGAAGACTATCACAGAGGCCAAACAGAAAAGTGGTCTGGGTTGAAGGGCAGGGGCAGAGTTGGAAAACCAAAGAGACTAGGTTGGAGAGATGTAGGAGGATGGGTAGGACCTGGGGAGTAGGCTGGATGTGGTAACTGACAGCTGTGGTAGGTGCTTAGTAGAGCTAAAGTACTCAGTTTGGACCCTGCTAGGTGCACCTAGGAGGAGGTGGGGAGAAGTTGGCTGGGGTGTGGATCGTCATTAGCATAATGGCCAGGCTGCGGCATTCCTGCCATCAGTCCAGCGCTGAGCTTCAGTCACACAACTGTCAATGGGGAGAATGCGTTATCAGGCTCCTGGCCCCAGCAAGTGTCCCTGCAGGTACATGGCACCCCAGGGGCAGGGCAAGAGTCTTGGTGCTTCATGCCTATAGAGCCTGAGCGCACCCACCTCTCCAACCCTTGACACAAGGAGAGAAATGGCTTCCACTTCTGTGGCAGCTCTCTCATCACCCGGTACTGGGTGGTAACTGCTGCCTACTGCAAGGTCAGGTGAGTATGCATTCTACTTGCCCTGCTCAGCCCACTGTTTCCCACCTACTTCCCTTGAATCCTCCCTTCTTCTCTGTGGCTGTCCAATGCGTCTCTCCCTGCAGTCCTGGCAACCACTCTTGTCCTGGGCAAGTACGCCCTATTATCCAAGGCCAAGCCTGTGTAGGTGCTGGCCATCTCAAAGATGAGTGCCTGGCTGCATGTGTGGGAATTTGTGCTGGACATAGCAATTCAGGTATGCCCTGCTTCAGCCACCTCAGCACCAGCTCTGGGTGCCTGGTCCCACCTTGGTCCTACATTATCCCTTTCCTGGCCCTGTAGGCATTACACACCTGAACTGGGAATCTACTACTCTGAACAATGATGTGACATTTCTAAAGCTGGCCTTACCAACCCAGTATACAACACGCATCTCACCTGTCTGCCTGGCTTCCTCAAATGAGGAACTGTATGATGGCCTCAAGTGTGTTACCACCAGCTAGGGCCACCTCAGTGGTGTGGGTAGGAACTTGGGCCTGAGCTAGGGGAGAGGGTGATAAGCTCTGGGCCAGTCTGATTATCCCTTCCTGGCCCACAGGCAATGTGACACCGGCACGTCTGCAGCAGGCAGTTCTGCTCCTGGACTGTGAATCAGTGCCAATAGTATTGGGGCTCAAGTATCACTGACTCCATGGTCTGTGCAGGTGCATCAGGTATCTCCTTATGCCAAGTGAACACAGGCACCCTTTCCTTTGCATTGGCCTACAGCATATCCCCCTTAACCTGCCATACTGACCTTTCCTCTCTTACCCTGTCAGGGAGACTCTGGAGGCCCTCTTGTCTGCCACAAAGGGAGCACATGGGTGCTTATTGGTATTGTCTCCTGAGGCACCAGTAACTGTAATGTGTGAGCACCTGCTGTATATACTCTTATTAGCAAGTTCAACACTTGGATCAACCAGGTCATAGCCTCCAACTGAACCTATCACAGGTCTTCTCTCCCATCTCAACCTAATAAAGACCCCAACCTCTGTCCTCTTGAATACCCATCTTTCTCCTGGCTCAGGGAAAAGGAGAAGCTTTTGGAGGTCCTACCCACCCCCTACTTGAACTTTTAACACAGAAGGAGCTAAGAGATCAGGATGTTCCTACAGTGGCCACCCCAGATGGGGTTCCCATCCCTCCTCCTCTGGGGCACGCCTTTGGTCCCACAGCACACAACTAGGGCTGTCAGAATCAATGGGCAGCCTTCCCTGGGGAGGGCACCCTGTTTATTGAATACAGAGGATACATTTACAAACTGAGTACACAAAATAAATAACTGCACATTTTCCATCCAGGGTCCATGAAGGCCCAAGACTCCAAATTCCCTTGTCCTACTCTCAGGACCAGGCTTAACCTGGGCAAGAGAGGAAATAATTCCCCAGGACTTCAGGACCCTAGAGATATTTGAGAAAGTGGCAGGAAATTCTGAGGCTGTAGGGCTTGGCCTTTTTATTCCCTCTTGCCCAAAGCAGTAGGGACAAAGGAGGGGGCATATAAGGCACAGTTGGCTTGGCACAGAGTGGTCTCTTTGGTTTGGTATCCCACTGGAGGTGATACATACAGAAAGAAGAGAGTGATCCAAGACTGCCCACTGGGAGCAGCTAAGTGGGGGTCAAACTCTCCTAGCTGGCAGGACCCTAGATAAGGCAGAGGCTTGGCCCTGGCACCTTCTTACCCACTGAAAGCAGCTATCGGAGGGACAGGCCTTGGACTTCAGCATAGTTTGTAGTGACAAGGAGATACCATAATAGCTTCTGGTATGGTTCTGGCTCAGGCCTCTGGGAAAGCAGCCTCCCAACACCATCCCCAACCTGCTGCAACCATTCCTTCTAGCCTGAGACTCGGTGGGGCCCATACTGGAAGATTAATGCTATGAAAGGAAGTGGGCACGGGATGGAAAGGGCAGCTCTCACAGCAAGACCAGTACCCCAGGCACCCAGGGTTCAGAGGCAGGTCACACAGTATGGCTAAGTTCCAGGGAGAGGTGCACAAAAGCTGAGAAAGGGGGCTGAGCAGCCCAGGACCCTCCTGCAATGCAGCAGCTCTTTCTTTTTCACTTCCTTTTGGAAGACTGTGGGTATGCAATATGGGCATCCATTACTCACCTCTGGCTGCTCATTTGCCAGACACTAGATGGCGCCTTCATGAAGCTGCAGAGGAGAGCACAGCGGCCCTGAAGAGGCAATGGGTGGCACCAAAGGATGGCACTAGAGCTGACAATGGAATACTAAGGGGGAAATCTTATGCCCTGGTCCAGGTGCCCCCAACCCCAGGTAGCAGCAGTGGGGCTCCCTTTAACCCCCACAGTTGGGAAGGAGGAGGCACCTGGGGAATGAAATGGGCATCCAAGAAGGAGAGGGAGGCAAATGGAAGTCTCCTCAAAGAAGAAACAGAGTGGTGAACAGGAACCCTCTCAGTCAGTTCAGCTGGAGCTAAGGTGAGCCTATACCAGCAGGACTAAGTTCTATACCAGGGCACTGCCTCCAGAGGTCCTAGCAAGTGTTAGGGCCAGGAGGGGTCTCTGGCAGCACCACAAAGGAAGACAGATTTGGAATGGGAGATAGGGTAAGCCCCTATCTAACCAGGAGTTCTTGGTCCAGTCAAGGTACCTGGGGCCGGCAGTCTTTGACTAAGCCAAAGCTAGGCCTGCTACTGGAGCCTAATTTTAAGGATTAGAATGCCAAAGAATGAGGGGAGCTAGAGAGGAAAGCTCTGTGGATGAAAGAGGACTGCCAGAACTGTTCCAAAGGTCCTGGGCCACAGGACACTACCCAGCAATGCAAGCCCCTTTGGTCTGAAGAAGAGCCAAAGAATGAGGGAGACAGTGAAAAAGCCAGGACTTGTCCCTTCTCCCAACTCATACAGAGCAGCTGCCCACCAAAAAGGGTACCAGAGGCCAGACTCCCCAATAAGGGAGTCCCAGCCTCCTGGACCACTTTCACTCCATCACACCAAACCCAGGCCCATTGTGAACAGGGGCTGCTGAAGGCACAAGAAGGTACTAGGGTCAGGTATTCTCCACATACTACTGGCCATAAGGCCTATTTCAAAAAAGGGTATTGGGCCCAGATGGCACAGCAGAGTGCAGCCAAGCTGGGACCACAGTTTCCTGTGCCACAACTGGTGGCTCAGCCATTGTACTGCTGCTGATAGCGCAGGTTGAGCTCCCGCAGTTCACGCTCACGCACCCGACGTGACTTGTTGGAGCGTGTGGAGCGGCTGGAACGTGTAGACTGGGCAGACTTGGTGCTCTGGCAGCGTGAGGAGGCACGCTTGAGGAGGTTCTGGGAGATGGAGCGGTGCAGATTCTTCATAGATGAAGAGGCTGCCATGCTCACCACCCATGGGTGCCTCAAGGCCTGCAGTGCAGTCATTCGGGCTCCAGGGTCCACGGTCAGCAGGCGGTCAATGAAGTCCTTGGCCAAGTTGGACACACTAGGCCAGGGCTAGAAGACAAGAACAAGCATTAGAGAACACCCAAAACCACTCTCATATCTAGATGATGCTGCCACCATAGCACTGGGACCTGCCCAGAGCCCCTTCACTCCCTAGGGAGAGGTGTCACCTACTCCTCCCCTATGTACCATCCCAGGCTTCTCCTACTCACCCAACACTGGCCCAGGCTGCTGAGCAGGAGCTGCTCTCCAGTGATGAGATGTATGACAAGGAAGAAAAGAACCTGTCTTTTTTCCCAAGGAGCACTTTTAAGCACTCTGGAGCCAAAGCCTGGCCCACAGCCTACCTGAGGCTAAAGCCCCCTAACCTACCTGAAGACTACCATAACTCAGGAAGATCTTAAGGACCCACATTTTCCCACCACACCTTGAGTCAAACTTAAATTCCACCACTGGATGTCCAGACCAGGCCCCTTCAAAGGGAACTCCCTAGTCCAGCCATGAGGAGACAAGTGAAACAATTCAGACCATCTACATTTATTAATCTGCTGACAAAACAGAGGTCTCCAAGGCCAGACAGAGACCAAGATCCTTCTCAGGAATAGCAATAAAACTGGACCCCATAAGCCAGGAACCTAAACAGATGTTTCAGAGGCTTCCCTACTTCACATGCACATCCAGTCAAGCCATGGAATCCTGCAGCTCCTAACCAGTCTGAGGCAGTTCTAGAAGGTCCTCTTACCAGACCTTCCCTATGAACTTAAGTATCTCCATCTCCAGAGAGGCACAGGCTCACACCAGGTACCAACCCCTGCCGCTCATCAAGCGGCCAGCCTGTTAGTACTAAAGCGAACCAGATTGATCCACTCCTGCTCCCCAAGCCTCTCGCCTCATCAATTACTGCATACCTGTAGCTGTGCGCAGAATGCCAATGGACTAATTTGTCCAAGAGCCAGCCTAGTTCTTTCTGGTAGCCCCAGCACTCCCTATGTTTGAAGAGCTGAGAGCAGCAGTGCCAGGATGGGAAGGGCACCCCAAGCCAATGTACATCAAGCCAGTGTGATCCTGACCAAAGGGGCCCCAGCCTAGCCTTTGTGCACTGAATAACTTGCAGAGGGAAGCTGGCCAGGCTGAACCCAAAGAGGTGGTCCTCATCCACTCTGTTGACAGTGAGGCAGGGTTTAGGTTGACCTAGCAGTTCCTGGAAGCCCTTCAAGGCCTCCAACAGGGTTCAGAAAAGTAAGGCCTTACATACTTCCCTATAGCCACAATTCAGGTCTCAAGTCCAATTCAGCACCTCTTAAAAATGCATTCCACCATCCCAGCCTAATTTGCCTGCTTCCCCAACATGCTTGGCCCTTGGAGCTTCAGTATGTCTATTAGCCTATGACTGGCTGCTTGAGCATGAGAAAAAAAAAAAAAAAGATAAACAGACATGTTCTTCAGTTTTCATAGCTCTAACTGCTTGCATTAGTGAAGGACATAATTCTGGCCTCAGTCTATATACTTGGAGCCAGACCAGGGACACACATGTACCTCAAGTGGCTGATAGATGGGACAGGTCCCAAAGACTACCTACCTAGTCAAGAGTAGGTTGACTAGGTAGGTAGTCTCCCAGAGGTTTCTACCTACTTCTGGATTCATATGAAGCATGGAGCCTGGCAGGAAATATTGAGGTCAGTTGGCTTTGCCTCTTAAACACTCAGGTCTCTGTCTGCTCTAGGATCAGAGGGCAGCTTCTATACCCAAGTGTCTTCCATTATTTTCCTTGTTTCTGACACCCAAAGTTAAAGCAGGAAAAGTTTATTTTGGCTTATAGTTTGTACAGGGTTCAGTTCATAATCAGCTAGCTCCAAAGCAAGATGGCATGACAGAGGAATATCAAAGAAGAGAAATAGTTCATGGCAGGGCAGGGCAGGGCAGGGCAGGCAAAAGGAAGCAAAGCAGTAAAGTAGCAAGCAGTGAGATAGTGAAGTAGCAATAACCCTCTTTCTGTCCTTTATATTCCATCTAGGTCTTAAGGGCAGGTAGCACTCACACCCCAGGTGGGGCACCCTTAATCCTAGCACTGGACACTTAATCCTAACATCATATATCCTAGAACCCGCCACCTCTGAAAAGTTCAACCTATGACAACATGAGACTTTGGGAAGATATCTTAATACAGACTATAACACCAGGTGTCAACCTATATTCTCCACAAGTCTCTGGAGCTATGTAGGTGAGGCTGGGCCCTGCAGAGACACTGTAGGAGAACGACATCACCCCTACTCTGACTCTGATCATCAAGCTGGTTACCTTTCTTTGAAATGCAGGGTTCCTAAAGAATTCTTGTCCCCTTGCAGTTAGGGTATCTATTCCTGATGTATAATAGAAGAATGTATAAGAATGTATGTAATGTGTAAGAAGAATGGAATGGTGGCAGGAACTCCCATGAGCATTTCCTTACCAACTTCACCTCATGCTCCTACTTCTGCTAGAACAAAGCCACTCCTCAGCAGTGGAGTCCAGCTCTCCCTTTGGAGTGCGAGGCATCCCAATGGAAAGGCATTCTGTTCCATGTCAGTGGACTCATCTCCCTTCTCCCTGTTCCCTCCACTTACTGTATACAGCTCTAGTATCACAAGGGTCTGGCAAGAACATTTCCTGAGTCACTAGTGATGTTCTCACCTTGAGCCCAAGGGCTAAGGGAACAAAGAAAGGAGCTAACTCTCCAACCAAGGCTGCTGCTTTCTGGCAGACAGAAGAAAACTGCTTATTTCTGACATCAAACCCTACTTACAGGCTGCACTAGCCTTCCTCTGGCAGTAGGCTGACTACTCACAAGTTAGACTGTGAGTAAAAGACCTAGGTCTCTTCTGAATAGCACATGGGTGACAGATTAAACTGAGGAGCCAGTGGTAGAGTGTCTGCCTCACATATGCCAGGCCCTGGGTTCATTCCCATTGTATAGAAAAAAAAAAAAAAATAGTGTGAGACTGCAAGCCCAGCAACATGCATTCTAATTGTACCTTCTCTGTGTGACATGAAAAAAATCACAGCTCCTCACTTATATCATGAAGAGTCTAAATACAATGAATTTTAAGTTTCTCCCAGTCCCTAAAGTTCTAGGTTCCAAGAACACAGATGTTATAAGAACATCTTTTCTTCTCTCTTGGCTACATGTGAGGCACAGAGCACACCATCTGACATTTCAACACATCTCCTGGGCCCCCATCAGTTCTTTTTTGTTTGTTTGTTTTCTTTTTCTTTTTTTTGGTTTGGGTTTTTTTTTTTTTTTTTTTTTTTGGTGGTGGTGGGGGCATTAGAGGGGACAATAGGATCTCACTAAATTGCTCAGGCTGGCCTCAAATTGCAATCTTCCTGCCTTACCCTCTCAGGTAGCAGGGATTACAGCGACTCCCCACTGCACCTGGTTCCTATGGGTTCCTTATTCAGCCCATAACTCTGGGAAGGCTCTCTGGCAGAGAAGCCAGCCTCATCATAGAACTGCCAGGGGAAGGAGGAGAAGAACAAAGTCAGGCTTCACTACCGTGACTCAGTTTTCCCTCAGCTTTGTCTCAAGATGTATTTTTGTATTTTCAGCTCCAGTGTTCTTACCCTCAAAAGTTTCCTTTCTGTATTTACGTGGGCCTAAATGAGAGCAGAGAAAAGGGCACAGAGAAAATTGTAGGAAATAGAGTTTTAGTTTTACTGAAGAGAACAGAACTCTCAGTATGACAAGGACAGCATACTCTGATGTTGCCCACAGGATAAGCATTTTGAAAAAGTTATCTGGATTAGACATTGGTTGGCAATAAAGCAAGCACCCCCTGTCCTGGAATCTAGGCATCCAGGTCAGACAGGATTCACACCTTGGTACCCACCAGGTACCAGGGAAGAGTGTAGGGAGGAAGCAAGAGAGACAGAGATGAAAAGGAGAGAGCAAAAGAGAAAGAGAGAGACAGACAGACAGACAGACAGAAACAGGAGAAAGAGAGTGACAGACAGAAAGAAGAGATACAAGAAAGGGGAGAGGGTGTGTGTGTGAGCGTGCAAGAGCGCAAGTGCCTGAGGGGAGAAAAAGAAGAAAGACAACTTTTTTGGGGTGCGGGAGATTTGGTTTTTTGAGATAGGGTCTTGCTGCATTGTTCAGGCTGGCCCAAGCAATCCTCTTGCCTCAGCCTCCTGAGAAATGGGATTAGAGAACAGGCTTTTTAAAAGAAGCAGGGCTGACAGTAGAGCCTAGTGGCAAGACCTTGTCTAATCTAAAGTGTAAGGTCCTGGCTTCAATCCTCAGTACCACACACAAACCAAAAGAGTTTTTTAAAAAATAAGATATGACAACCTAAAAGATAGTAAAGCTGTGTTCTGAAACTTGAGTAACAATGAATCTTGTGCCCCTACGTGAATTCACACAGAGCCCACTAAGTGAAGAGGAAAGACAAGAAAAGGAGCAGGCACAACTCAGAGCCACAGATACTGCTTGCTTGTTTTGTAGTTAGGAGGATGTCAACAGCCTGTGCTAGCAACTTAGCAGTGTCTGCTTTTAACAATGTCCTAGAGCAAGGCTGTGGGTCAGGAAGACTAATTCCATTTAAGGCTTCTGCTGAGGCAAACTGGTTTCCAAGGCTTACCCTGGCTTTTGTGTTTTGTTGAGTTGTGTTGTGTTGTGTTGGTTTTTTTTTTTTGGGGGGGGGGTTGTGGTACCAGGGATCAAACTCATGACCTTGCACTTGCCAGGCAGGTGCTATTCCACTGAGCTACATCCCCAACCTCCTGTGTTTTGTTTTAAACCTTCCTCCCACTCTAATTTTTGAGGCAGTTTGGAGTCCCAGGGCTGGTCACACTCATACTGTAGTTTCTGTCCCTGAAGGTTTATGTCCTTAAGACCTTAGGCACAAAGGACATGGTTCAGAGCCTATTCTTGGCCAACCTAAGATGGCAGAATGAGTGAAGAGACAACTGCCTTCTGCTACAAGCCACTTGGCTATACTGATGCAGAGCTCAGTTGCAGGCACCATGTGCACACCAGGATACAGATGACTTGTGGCACATCTGATATGAAGAAGGGTGACTCTGTATGATGGAAGGACTAATTGAGGTAGGGGTGTGTGAAAAGGTATGGTCAGTGGAGACGGCCGAATCAGGTCACCATTAACCGTTTCTTCCAATGGAGAGTTGGCTCCCACTTCAGTGTGGAACAGAAAGGAAGAATGTGGGAGACCATGAGCAAATACGAAGAGATCAGCATGTGGGCGAGACAACAGCCTGGCAGTCTGCAGAGTAACTCAAAGGCCTAGAAGTGATAAAGCCTGTGAGAGGGCAGTGCTATCTAGGTGGAGAAAGAGTGGAAAGAGCAGGAGAAGGAGGGGACTGAAGTCCCCTTCTACTGGAGAGGCCTCAAGGGCTGTGGGTAGAAAATGGCAATGATGAGAGGCAGCACTGACCAGGGATGATCAGCTGCTGAGGTGGTCAGAGGAAGGCATTTCTGTAGGAAGAGCTGAATGCAGAAATGTAGGTGGATGGCATCTGCTTCGACCATCACAAAGAGGTCATACTCCAGGAGGTGTGTGTAACCAGAGCAGCTGAGACAGAAGAATGCTTAGAGGATGGGACTTCAGAGACTGGTGATGGTGCAGAGGTAGCAAATGAGGGGGGCTCTGCTCCTCTCCTCTCAGAGACTGCCTCCTGCCCCTAACATGGAGAGAGCTACTCCTGCCTTCCTTAAAATCTCCAACCACAGTGACCAGTGAGAGTACTGTCACAGGCAGTGACCCAATCCATGCCACCTCCCAGTGACCATTCAGGGATCACGTCTGAGGGAATCTGTTTCAGTGAAGAAGAGCTACTCTGTTAAAACCCAGAACTTTGGTGATAGAAATAGCTATTCCCAAGGGATTCCTTCAAAACAAGTATAGGAGTATCTGCTTGTTCTCATGGGATTCTTGCATACAAACAACACCATCATCCAGCACTTGACAGCAGGCAAGAAAAGGACTTAGGGATGGCTCACAGCAAAGAATTGTACACTAATTTGGGTTTTCTTGTGCTGTCAGCTATTGAGGTAGAGGTGGGCAAGCCATCCTTTGACCCGGGAAGCTGGGAACTGCAGAAGAGAGTAAACCAATGGGTCCATCACCACACTGGAGGAAGGTAAAGCGAGCCAATCAAAGCATCCAGCAGAATCCACACACACTACCTACCTCCCTATACAATAAGTTCCTGACTATGAACATTTGCATCTTGAACTTTCACAGACACAGTGTATAAGATTCACAGTGTACTGTATAAAACTCACTTTGTCGGATTATAAACAAATCTGACATACATACATTCTCCCAGATAAGAATGTGTAAGTTAGGGACATATTTTACTCTGTTGCCAATATACACATCCAATCTCTGGTTCACTCATGTCTCCTGGTCAGCCAAGTTTATCTTTGCTCATTCAGCTGTGTCTTATGACATTCAGAAAATAAAACAGAAGGGTCAAGAAGGAAGACAGAAAAATCAGCATATATAAACCAGGTCGAATGCCCATGCCCCATAGGTACCAACCCCCATCACTTGGAAAACACCAAGACATGCCACATCTTCTTCATCTCATTTTATCTTCAACATCCCAGAGCAAGTGCTAGAGAGACTTTAAGAAGTAGAAATCAGGATCGACAGGGTGGTACATGACTAACCTCAGCACTCAGGATGCTAAGGCAGGAGAATCACTGCAAGTTCAAAATTAGCCTGGATTACATACCAAGACCCTATATTCAAAAAAGAAAGAAAAAAAAAGAAAAGAAAAGGAGACATACAAGCCAGTCATAGTACTGCATGCCTATAGTCTCAGCAATTAAGAGACTGAGGTTCAAGGGGATCATGAGTTCACAGGTAGCCTGGGCTACATAGCAAGTTCAAGGCAACTTGCAATACACAGCAAGATCCTGTCTCAAAATTAAAAGAGAGAGGAAGGGAGACAGGAGAAAGAAGAGAAAGGAATCCAGCCATTCAGAAGGCTGAGGCAAGAGGATTGCTTGGACCCAGGAGTTCTGAACCGCAGTTCTGAACTGCAGTTCAGGACCAGTGAAATACAAACAGTGACAGCAGGGCCAGGGATTCAGCTCAGTGGCATAAGCGCCTGCCTGGGAAGCACGAGGTTGTGAGTTCAATCCCTGGCACAAAAAAAAAAAAAAAAAAAAAAGAATCACCTGTAAAACCACAGTGACACCAGCCTCTGTCTCTCAACCTCTTGTTGCCTTCCTCTCACATACTCTCTTGCTCGCTCACGCTGTCTCTGGTGTAGAGGTATGGGTGTCTGTTGGAGGTACTGGGGATCTAACCCAGCTACATCTCCCACCCCACCCCCTTTTTTTTATCTTAAGGCAGGATCTCACTAAACTGCTCAGTAGTTGCCCAGGCTGGGCTCTAACTTGACATCCTCCTACCTCAGCCTTCCAGAGTGCTGGAACACAGGTCTGTACCATCACAAATCAACTGAGATCTGAGAGATCTGTCTCATAAAAAAACAAAACAAACAGTTGTGGTGATACACACCTGTAATCCTAGCACTTGGGAGGCTAAGGCAAGAGGATCATTGATGTTGGAGGCCAGCCTGAGCTACAAAGTGAGCTCAAGGCCAGCCTAAACTGCATATCGAGACCTTGTCTCAAAAACACAAACAAGCAAGCAAAAAACCACATAAACACACACAACCTAGAACTGTTTATTTAAATTTCTACTGCAATTTAAAAAAAAATATATATATATATATATAGAGAGAGAGAGAGAGAGCGAGAGAGCGCATGTGTGCACGCGCGCGCGAGCAAGCCCAGATGTGGTATAGCACTCAGGAAGTGAGGCAGGAGGACCACTGTAAGTTCCAGACCAGCCTTGGCTACATAGTGAGTTCAAGGCCAACCTGAACTACATAGTGACACCCTGTTCAAAAAAAAAATTCCTGTAGTTTAAACTGGGGGAGGGGAAAGGAAGGGGAGTGGGAAGAGAAAGGCAAAGGGCGGGGAGGGGAGAGGAAAGACAGTAGCAGTAGTAGTGGTCCTTGCTAAAATTGCAAGGTCGGGGAGATAAGAGAAGGAGGTAAGACAGACTCAGGGCAATATACTGAAAACACAAATGTTAGCTCTGGTCTTGGGCACTCATCCTATTGCAGGGCAATCAGAATTAGAACTACATGGCCATACCCAACTTGTCGCTCTTCAAGTACCTTTTGGCCTCAAATGGGTAAGTGGCCAGCCTGCAGCCAAGAGACCCATACCTGAGAGGCCACTTCTCACCAGTCCTTATCACCTAAGCAATGACACAGTGGGCTTTTTCTCATGAGCACTGCACTTGCCTGGCAGCACTTAGTCTCCGGAACAAGGCTCTGTGAGAGCCTCTTGCCAAACCCACCTGTTCCTGTGCAGTCACCCAGGCTTACCCTTAGCTCAGAGACTGCCCAGTGGAGGAAGGTAGTGACAATTCATGCTGCCGAACTAGGCAGATGGCACTACTGCTGATAGCATCAATCTTCTAAGAGCCTCTTCATATATCCTGCCTCTAAGAATAGAACTCTTGACAAAAGTAATGACATCAGGCCAAGGATGTGACCTTTCATGTCAAGAACAGAACAGCAGCTGTATGTGAGAGCACTCTAAGAGTATGAGTCTACAGGTGATGACTCACCTGCGTCACTTTTTAGAAATAGCTCCTCCAAGCTTCTCTGGGACTTCTATGACAGGAAGTTCACCTCTCAAGGTGGCTCTGTGGGTCTTCAGACTGTTCTCATCCGCACATCTGGCAATCTGACTTTGAATGTGCTCTCTCTACTCTAGCACCTGGACACTAGGTGAAAACTCAGATTTCTCCTCTCAAAGTCTCTTCCTTCTACATTATCTCTTCTTAAGAATCCTATATTTGCCTTAACCAGTGGAGCACACATGCAGTCCTGGGTCCTTCACGTCCTTTCCTCCTAGTGCCCACACATCACTCTGGTCAGCAGTTCCTAGGTACATGGCCAGCAAGGTCTCTGCTTTGTTCCAGAGTCTAGACCCCAGAAGATAGCATTCCCTGCTGGCCAGAAGCACCGGCTGATTGCCACCAGTTGCATTTGGTACCCTTCCTATGGTATTATCAACCATCTCTGGTGCTTCCTTCAAGAAGCCAGGAGGGGGGCTGGGGATTTAGCTCAGTGGCATAAACGCCTGCTTTGCAAGTGCAATGTCGTGAGTTCAATCCCTGGTACCACAAAAAAAAAAAAAAAGAGTAAGAAGCCAGGAGGAACCTGGTTATTACCTACAGTGCTCTTGTTCAATCCAACAAATACTCAGGTAAGTACCTATCATGCAGTAAGCCTGAATAAAATCTTTGAAGCCAAGTGGCCTGGATTCAAATCTCAGGCCTGCCACCCTTGAGCTATGAGACCATGAACAAGTTTTTTTTTTTTTTTGGTACCGGGAATTGAACTCATGACCTCGCGCTTGCCAGGCAGGCACTTAAGCCACTGAGCTAAATCCCCAGCCATGAACAAGTTATTTAACCTCACCAGCTTCATCTGTACATGTGAGAATTGTACCCGCTTTGCAGGACTGTTGCAGAGATTAGAGATGGGGGAATGTAGTATGCCTGGTACTCAGGTAGGCACTATACGTGGCAGTGGTCAGCATTATTCCTAAAGGAGGCATTCTTTGAATTGGACTTTTAGTTGTTTGTTTTTCAAACAGGGTCTCCCTACATAGTTCAGGCTAGCTTTAAACTCACTATGTAGCAGGGTGTTGGCTGCATGCCTGTAATCCCAGCACTTGGAAGGCTGAGACAAGAGGATCACTGTGAGTTCAAGGCCAGCCTGGGCTTCCTAGTGGGTTTATCGGAAAACTGCAACACTCTGTCTCAAAAACAAAACAAAACCTCAAAAAAAAAATCTCACTATGTAGCACAGACTGGTCTTAAACTCACAAGATTCTCCTACCTCAGCATCCCAAATGCTGGAATTACAGGCATGTACCACCACACCCAACTTTTAAATCTGATCTGGTATGATTTGAATTGAACTTTTAAATATGATCAAATTTCAAAGGGCCAACATTGGGAGTAGATGGACAGTTCTGAGCACATGCTTACTGTGAAGAATGAACAGAGCCACGGTCTTGGGCCTGTGGTGTGCAAAAGTTCGGTACTGCCTGAGGCTGGACTATGACTGGTGTTTCTGAAATATCAGGATTGTGGGGCACCACCACCACCACTGGCTTCCACCAGAAACGTCAAGGCAGGGCCCTACCTACTCTTTGGGTCACAGAATGTATCCTGGATTCTTTTCCAGATCTGCTCTCCTGATATCCCTCCTGCAGGTGGGCTTCTGATGCACACTCCTTTTCTTCCTAAACCAAGGATCCTACCCTTCCTACCTATGTAGAGCCCCCCACAGCCTCCAGTTAGGCATCTTCCTCCAACAATTTCTGCTGCATTTCTCACTCACTGTCATGATCCTGGGGCTCCTCCTACTAGCACTACAGCACACCAAACAATAAGTACCAGGCCTGCCCTAGCCTCTCCCACTTCTGCTCTACTCCTCCCAGTCTGCTTATGATGGAGCTTAGTCACCAATGTCCCTTTGTCTGCCCACCTCCTACAGGTAACCTTCTTTTCTATTCAAGCCTATGAGTACAATGGTCTGCATGGACAGAGCCCAAAAGAAATAAACATACCAGGCAACCTGTAAGAGATACCTCTGTTAGGGGACAGGAGACTGGAAGAGTGCCCGAGAAAGGAATCAAGAACCACAGGACTTATTCCCTGATGAGGAAATGCTTTTTTCCCCACTTTGCCGAGCTCAGAATGGGAGTACTTTATTTGCACCCTACAGTCCCTCAACAACCAAACAGGTTTCTCTGGCAGGGCCTTGCTCACTTACATGACCTTTGGGGAGCAAAAGCCTATCACTCAGCACAAAATAGGTGGCTGGAAGAAAGGTGCAGAGCCCAGCCACCTGACCTGAGCCTTGCAACTCAAGTTCCAGGTTGCCCAGGCCCAGTAGGTCTATGCCAACCCTGTGCTGCTCTGGGCCTCCCAACAAGCCCTCATTTGGGGGCTATTTCCTATTTTAGCTTCTTTTCCCCAGGTAGTCTACACTTCCACAAGGATGGGAAACAGGCTTTATGTCTCTGATGCATTTTCTCCACCTGTGCTTGTGGGTGGGTAGTGAGCAGCCAGACAGAAAGATCAGACTCCAGTACAGACAGCCTGATCCAGTGATGAAGCCACCTACCCCAGAAAACAACCCAGACAAATCTCTCCGAATCCACAAATACCGAGTGGATGGAATCTGTTTGTAGGATCAGGCAAGTTCTTCATTTTAGACAAGTATCACCAGGGCTCACCAGGAATTTGACTCTGGAACTGATGTTTGCAGCTCCAGATAAAGGATGGTGAGTACAAAGGCTGGAAAGTTCCCCCTACACACACACATGCACATGGTATACATACACGCACAATGGGAACTCCAGATTCACATCTCATTACTGCAGCAGAGCAGGAATCAGAATCTTAGGACCCAATTGTTTGGCTCCAGCAGGAGCAAGAAGCCTGAATTCATTCCCTACCCCATTCATTTATCATTCTTCACCCTTAGACAATCAATAGCTAGTTAGCTAGACCTTGCAAGCTCCAATTAGATAAACCGCCTGATCAACAACTGACAGAATCAGGAATTCCTGGATAAGACTACAGACTTTTAAAAAGTCCTCCATCAGCAGTTCTTGGGAAACTTCCCTCCTCTTCTGCCTCCCTCCCTTAGTTAAGTTTGATACTCTTGTGTCAGCTGGACCCTAAATAACCTGGCACCATGCACAGTGGTGGGTTACAGCTCGGGGCTACAACTCCCAGAACACTACCCTTTCAGTCTTCAAGCATTCACAATGTATTTTAAAATTCTGGTTTCAACTACAATCTAATATGGTTCTTCAGAGCCTCCTATCCAGACAACTGAACTTTCCAAAAGCCCTTCAAGAACCTCTGTCTAACCTCAGGTATAGATGAACCTACTCTCAAGCCACTCCCCACAACAAGTCTTCTTCCTGCACATTCTCTCCACCATTTCCCCAGTCCCAACACTGGTGGTATTTGGTGTGGTTTAGTTGGGTTGGGATTGGGTAGGGGTGCAGGAGTTGGGGGGGGGGGATGTGGTAAGGTTGTGTTTTCTTTTGTTTTGAGACAGATTCTTGCTAATTCACTAAATTTCCCAGGCTGGGCTTGAACTTGCCATCCACCTGCCATAGCCTCCCAGGCTACTGGAATTCTAGGCAGGCAGCACAACACCCAGCTACTTTCCCATATTTTTGTGTATGCCATTTCCCTTTCCCCAGTCTCACTTCTCTTGGCCATTCTCCAAAACCCATGTTCCACCTTCTTCACAGCTATTCATGACCACCCAGTCCATTTTTATGGCATCTGTCTAAATACTTGGTCCTCAAACTGTGGCCTGCAGGCCAGTATCACCAACATCATCTGAGTGCTGGAAAAAATGTAGGCTCTCAGGCCCCACCAGTATCTACTGAGTCAAAACCTGCATTTTAAACAAAATCCCAAGGATCTGCATGGACATTAAAGTGTGACAAGCACTGGCTTTTACTTCTTCCCAGCAGAGTCCTGGCTTTTCTCTACCTTTCTACATGGAGGTTAAGGACTGGCTCAAATGGAATGGGACAGAAATCATCCCTTCCAGTTACTCACTTCACAGGCAAGTGGCCTCCTCAGAGGGCAAGGCAGCACCAACTTCAAGTCCCTGCTGGCAGTGCTCTGGTAACCCTTTACAGCTCTGTCCTTAGATACTGGGCAAGGATACCATCATTAGTTTGTATCTATAGTACTGTGCCACCCTGATGGCCAGTGCCAATTTGAGAACCAAGTAAACATCAGGGAATTAACTCAGTACTACAGAGGAGGCCACTATGAGCATCAAGCAGCTCAATTCCAAGTTGTTCCTTCTGCTACCACCCATACCTCTTCCCATCCCCCTGTATAAACATCAGAAGCCCACACTTGCACTGAGAAACCAAACCTAAAGCTTTAACTAAGCCTTGAATCAAATTTAATTAGACCACAGTGATTCCAAAAAGTGGTGTGCACAGACAACCTCCCCTGTACCTGCTGCAGAGCTGGCCTGAAGAAAAAAGCTTTCCTCACTACTTGTACCAGCTGTGAGATGTATGACCCGGGGATCCTCCATTCCAAAACAGGGACGTTCTTAAACCCACAGACACATCTGGAAGCTGACAGGGAAGGTGATGCACTACAGGAGCTCAATGGTTGAAGGCAGTAATGGGAGGCTACTGGGTGACTCCTGCAGGAACACTGCTCTGGGCCAACTGGGGCAATAAGAGCACCAGGCCCACACCCCTGGAAGGAAAGCTGAGCAGCAGAAGGGAGTTGCTCCTACAGCACCTTTTCCTCTGTGTATGCTGTACAAGAGGCACAAACAAAGACAGTGGAATATTCTGTGGTGATAATTCAGGGCCCTTCACTGCCTCAGCAGAGTCTTGTCATCTTGTAAAACTCAGCTCATTCCCATGTGAAACAGTCCCACATTCTCTTCTTCACAGCCAGTTTGTGGTACTTGCTCTTTCTTGAGTCAACCTTGTTTCCTACACAGACAGTGCCCTTCCTAAGAACAAACCAGTTCTGCCATTTTTTGCACCATCCTTTGACAAACCAACCAGCAGTTCTGACAGCTAACAGATAATTGCAGGTATCAGAACTAGCAACGGACCCAAAGACACAAAATGATGGCTTGCTAGTTGGATCTAGCCTATAGCTCAACATCATTTGACATACAAGATACTGCTTAAATATGTGACCTAGATTCCAACATCTTAGGATCAGATATCTGGCTCCTCTTTTGAGTTAGATGGAGTCTGTGGATAGATGGGGTCCTACTTGTGACCTGGAAAAACTGGAGAGAAAAGAAGCAACTGTTGTCTGAGATGAGGCATGTTCACTCTATTTTACCCAGGAGCCCATAAAGCAGGTGCTAGGAACACCCTGTCTCACATCCTCTCAGCCCACCTCTGCAGCTACCATGCTTCACACTGCTAAGATCTACACCTTTGCTTCTCTGCTTGAGGATTTTCTCCAGTACTAAATGGCATTCAATATATCCTGGAATCACTACAATTTTTTTTTTCCATTACTGGGGATTGAACCCAGGGGATTGTACCCAGGGGATTGTGCATGCTTGGCAAACACCCTACACTGGGCTATATTTCCCAACCCTTCAACAGAGATTTAATGGCCCCAAAGAAATTCTCAACCTGTGAGGTCCAGTAGGTATATTAAAAAACAAAAAGTATACTTCCTTTGCCTTTGGTGATACAATTCTGAGGTATGTGCCATGTGATTATTCACAAGATACCCAAAGGTACTGAGTTCTAGTAGTCCACAGGGGCAGCCCACTTCTTCAATTACCCATTCCTGGCTTTCTCCCTTTCCTGCCTCACTTTCCCCAATTCTTTACTTGAGATTACTGAAATCACTTCCCACATAAATTATCTTTTTTTTTTTTTTTTTAATCAGTACCAGGGATTGAACTCACGACATGCTTGCAAGGCAGGTGCTTATGCAGCTGAGCTAAATCCTCAGCCCCAATTATCTGCTTTCAAGTCCTTGTCTCAGGGCTTACTTTCAAGGGAACCCAAATTAAGACACTGTAGTCTTTTTATATAACCTACCTGGCTGTTAGAGCACATCAGTCTAACCAAGAGCTGCAGGTTATACACCCTACCAAGGACCTCCCCAATATCCCTGGGACAGTAGCAAAAGAGACTTACCTCTCCCAAGTAACTGTACTTGCCCCTGAGGATCTGCCGGTATAGCCGGGTGCGGTTGTCATCCTCAAAAGGCATAGTACCACTGAGCAAGATGTAAGCAATGACACCCAGCGCCCACATGTCCACAGAGTTAGTATACGGCTTGCGGACCAGGACTTCGGGAGCAATATACTCAGGTGTGCCACAGGTGGTCTTCATGAGGCAGTCATCACCCTTCTTTCGGGCACTGGCCAAGCCAAAGTCAGTGATGATAATCTTGGAGTCAGTGCCTGGGTGGTAGTAGAGCAGATTCTCAGGCTTGAGGTCGCGGTGTGTGATGCCCAGTGCATGCAGATACCGTACACCATCCAGCACCATCTGCAGCACCCTTGTGGCATCACGCTCAGTGAAGGAACCCTTAGCAATAATGCGGTCAAAGAGCTCACCACCAGTGGCTAGCTCCATCACCATGTATACACGCTCCTGTGTCTCAAACACTTCCACCAGCTGGATGATGTTGGCGTGGCGCACCCGGCGTAGCACTCGAAGCTCAGACTCACACACTTCCCGACCCTCTCGGTACTTGGTCTCAATCATCTTGATGGCATATGGCTGACGGGTTGCCCGGTGTTCCACACGTACCACTCGGCTAAAGCTGCCTCGGCCAATCAAAGCCTTGATGTCATACTTAGCTGTCACACGTGGATCAAACTTGGCCCTGTATTTTGCCACCCTGGTCCTTCGTGGTGGTTCTGAGGGAGGCTCTGTGTGGCCAGTAGTGGGGGCACCAGTGCCAGGGGGTGCATATTGACTGGCAGCTGGAAACGCAGGCTTGAGAGGGCCAACACTGTCCACCTCTGTGATGAAGTGCTTGTATACATCATTCTTAGTGCCACTGAAGGGTTCCACTTTCTTGACCAGATCCAGCTGGACATCCTTGGGTGGCTCAGGAAGGACCTTGCTTGTCCCACAGCCCATCACGGACATGGGGGCATCCTCTCCAGCAAAGCTGGCAGGACCTGCTCTGCAGGCAGCACCCCGTCTACAACTATGCAGATAAAAGAGGGAAAGTTAACATAACTGAGGAAATCTCTGAGGAGACACCAGCCACCCTCCCCTCACCCCACTAAGTCTGATAAAGACTAAACACCTAGCACTAACATGGTTCCCCGGGAGGATGATTTTAGCCACTGAGCACTGAGTTCAGGCTCAGTGGAGGGTGTAGGTAACAGACTGGGCCTGAGCTCTACAGCCTTGACTTGTATATCCCTGGGTCTCATACTGCACGTTCAACCTGACAAGGGGCAGGAACATGTACCAGGCTCAGCTGCCACACCTACCTTCCTCTTTCCTCTGCCTAGGTCCCTTCACCTAGCTGAAGTCTCATATTTCATAAATGTTAAAAATCACTTTTTATTACTCTGACTCATCTTTCCTGAAATGAGAGTGTGGGATACTGGAGGCTCCTCCAACATCATCATTCCCCAGGGCCCAGAAACTTGCCTTTCCAAGGCCTCTCTCATGGAGAACTTTCCTAGCCCTCCAGATTTCTTGCAAGGGCTGGTCGCCTGTGCAACAAACAACAAACCATTACCCTGGTCTCTGCCCTCACCTCACTCTTTCTTGAATGGTTTCCTTTGCTTTGCTCATGCACAACCCACCCTTAGTGTTGAACATCCTGTTCAGGGATATCTACATTCCCTAGCTCATCAACAGCTGGAATCCTACGCAAGGCCCAGAGTTACCTAAACTTCATCACACCGAACTCAGGACTACAAGCCTCAGCATATTACCACTAAGTAACTACAAAACTAGTCTAGACTTTATTAAGGGACAGAACAGGACTTGAGTTCAGAGAAGACACCAGCACTTCCAGTTAGATGGGACTCTACACATAGATCAGGGCGCTCTGCTTCCTTGGGATGAGAATCCAGAAACTCCCTCCATTTATTTACCAAATGAAGATGCTTGGCTATTAACATCTAGGGGCAGGGAAAGTGTCTGGATAAGGTGAGGCATGGCACTGAAATTACTGCTTTCCAGAGGTCACTGCTTTTCTATCTAGACTGCCATCGTTAAGTCTGTCTAAGGGTCCCATAGGAGCTGAAAATATCCTATGAATTACAACATACAAAACATGGAATGAAATGATCAATTCAGATCAAACGTTTATTTTACATTTATTAGGTGACAAAAATATAGGAGTAAGACATGATTCAATGTAGGTTATATTGTAACATACACACAGAGGCAGCATAGTGGCACAACACTGTAATCTCACCTTTCCGGGAGGCTAATGTAGAAGGACTGCAAGTTCAAGTCCAGCCCAGGTCAATTTAGCAAGATTCTATCTTATAGCCAGTTGTGGTGGTAGTTATGTATAAAACCAGCACTAGGGAAGCTGAGGCAGGGAGACTGTTACCATTTCAAGGGCAACCTGGGCTCACAGTGAGTTCAAGCCCAACCTGAACTGCACAATGAGACCCTGTTTCAACAACAACAAAAAGATTCTGCCTGCCTCAAAATAAAAACTAAAAAAACAGCTGGGGATGTAGTTCAATGCAAAGGCCCTAAATTCAATCCCCAGTACCACTAAAAACAAACAAACAAAAAAAGTCATTAAGTTTACAGTCCAAGTGAAAGCACAAAACCATGCAAGAAGACCTAGATTCAATTCCTGGCATCGCCCCCCCCCAAGAAAACAACAACATCAAATAATTTCAACAGAGCAAGGTGTTATGTTCAAGAAATAAGAGTAGACACCCATGTAGAATGACATTGAGGTTATAGAAGGTTTCCAAAAGGAGGTCATTCCCACACTGAATTTTGAAGCAAGAATGAGTCAGGCAAGCAGAGGTGGAAATGGTGATTCAGACAGAACAGCATACTCTGAGGCCCAGAAACAATGGGGCAGTTTGGTGTTATAAAGCCAGGGTTGGGGGCTGAAGTTTTTGGAAAGTCAGCAGAAACTAGATTACAGAAACCAGTGCAAATCCTGGTGAAGACCAGGGCCTTCTTGGCAAATGACTGAGAGCTATGGAAGGGCTCACAAGGAAAGAGAGACAATCTTACATGTTTAGAAAGAAGTGTGAGACTGAGCTAGAAGGGACCAAAGTAGACTAAAAGGGCCAGTGGTGCTTCAGAGAATGAGGTAGAACTCAGAGATGTCAACACATCATAGATAAGAGTTAGTGATTCTGAAGGGAAAGAATTAAGGACAGTGTTATGGTTTGTGTCTGGGTGTCCCCCCAAAGCCTCATGTAGTCATGGAGGTGGCTGAGTCTAGTGTTTGTGATTGGTTTGTTGTCTAGCACTGGGATAGTGGGGTCAGTGCTACACCTGCTGAGGGGGCAGGTGCTGGCATACAATATAAGGCAGGCATGCTTTTCCCTTGTGTCCTTTTCAGTCTTGTCACTTACAGACACCATGAACAATTGCTCCATAGCCACACCACCTTGAATTGGAACCAGCTGAGTATGGAATGAAACCTCCAAAAACTCTAAGCTAAATAAACCTTTCCTTCCTTCAATTTGGATGTCAGATGTTTTGTCTCAGCAATGAGACAAAAGTAACCAAGACAGACAGCATTTCATTTCCGCCCTCAGTGCCTGGGTAAAGGGTCAGTAATGCAGCAAAACAAAAACAAAAATGAAGAGTTTGAGAAGCAATGGGAAGAGTTCAGTTTTAGATATGTTGCAGCACATATGGAACATCCTTGTGATACTTTTCTGTGGGTCACTAGATATAGAATCTGACATCTAAAAAGAGCTGGTCAGCACTGGAGACTCTGACTGCCCAAAGTTAGTGTTTGGAGCTGAGAAGCAACAAGTACATCTCTCCACCCCCTGGTGAAACAGGCAGACAATCCTATCAAAGGCAACAGAGGAGACCCCAAGCAGGTTTTACTGTTGCACTTTGGGATCATAGAGAACCCACAGATACCATCAGATTACAGTGAGTCAAGGGCCCGAAATCAAGGTAGTATGGGCCAGTCCTGACCAGTAAGGTTAACTCTTTAAAGGAACAAGTTCAATGCTGACACCTTGATTATAAATCCATCAAACAAAAAAGAGACCTTTGGAGTCAGAGATTTTTTTAATCAGCATGTCAATACAATTCTCAACATAAAAAATTTATCTTTCTTCACACAAATGAGAACAACTGTGCCACCAACACAAGATCTTCAGGATCTGCTACAGTTCTTACCCAAAGTAGACTCACATGGCAATTTAAGAAAGAGTTAAAATAAAGGCATTAGGAAAAGAGATTCCAGCCGAGCGTCTCCTGAGATCCGCGCCATGCTGGAACTTAGGGCGCCGAGCCAACCAGTAAGCAGCCTGCCGCCCTGGAAAGTGACTGTGGTCTGGCAAGCCGCGGCCACCCCAGGGCGGGGAAACCAGAAGCAAGAGCGTCTCCTGAGATCCGTACCATGCTGGAACTTAGGGCGCCGAGCCAACCAGTAAGCAGCCTGCTGCCCTGGAAAGTGACTGTGGTGTGGGGAGCCGTGGCCACCCCAGGGCAGGGAAACAAGAAGCAAGAGCGTTTCCTGAGATTCACACCATGTTGGAACTTAGGGCGCTGAGCCAACCAGTAACCAGCCTGCTGCCTACCGGGGCTCGGGCTTAGAATCAAACATACCACACCCTCCCCTCCCCCATAACAACTGGGATCCAGGGATCTGGGTATCTCTTAGGAGGTGACCATATTTGGTACAGCAAGTTGGGGGAGTTTCCTTCTACTATCTCTGAAGGCAGATATTTTTATCGCCGTTTTGCTTTGTCCTGATTAATGGTGTTGCTCTATTCAATACTGTGTTGATGTGTTCTATAATGTTGTGTATTTCTTTGATTTTGCTCTACCTAG
>PVJX010002743.1:0-50107 GCA_004027295.1 Dolichotis patagonum
TTTTAGGGACTTTTAGAAAGGCTGTATTGGAAAATCTGTATTGGAAAATCTCAAACAATACCAGCTCATCAGAACCTCGGAAAAGTCCTGCAGGAAGGTGATTTTTAAATTATCTAACAATTAAAGACGGAGCTTCAGAGTTTTGTTAAAGGGATTCCAGGCAGGGGGGCTCGGCATAGATGTGCATAGCTGCCGTGTTTCCCGGATGTTTCTGAGCGGCCTCCTGAGCTCCAGGACACCCGTACAGCTTTGGGGCTCACTCTGGAGGTGTGGCAGCCCCAGGTTCTCCCCGGTTACAAACTGCCTTCCTGTGACATCCACTAGCAACGCTTGGTGGAATTTGTGATGAAAGTTACTTTCCTGCCCAAATATATATTTTCTTGATTTCTGGAGGGCAGAGACCACATTGTACTTTTCTTTCTCTAATAAGAACCTATCTAGAGCTTAGCAAGGAGGCACACGCCTGTAGTCCCAGCACTTGGGAGGCTGAGGCAGAAGGATCACTATGAATTTGAGGCCGTCATATTGATACTCATTAAATCTTATTTAACCTATCATTAAATAGTACTCTTTAGCCTGAAGAAAAAAATACATATAATTTATCCTTCTCTATATCTATTTACTTATCAAGGGGGCAGAACTAAGTATCACACACCAGAGGGCTGGTAAATAAGTTCATTCATGCAGTGGCTGGTTAAGAAGCTTTTAAGCATCATGTTATAAAAGAACAAGGTAATCCTATGGGGAAAATAGTCACTATATATTGAGGGGTGAGAAGTACCAACAGTCTAGCACAGAACGAGTCTGTAAGGCACTATACCAAAGTGCTCACAGTGTTTATTCCTCAGAAATGGGGCTGTGAGTTTTCCTGGTGAGCAGTGTATTTTCTCTGGTGTGTTCCAAGTCCGTCCCAGTTGCTGCACATCTTGGGAGCAGAGCCAGTGACGGCCTCGTGTGTAAGGACCGGCTTGGGAAGACACAGTGTTCTGTGTGGGCAGAGGGTGGGCTTCTTTACGGTCCAGCATGATATGGGCATCGTCTCCTTCGGGCAGAGCCAGCCTGGAGCGCTTACTCCCCACATAGACCAGAGTCCTCGTTCAGGCTCCTGTCCTGGAATGTAACCTATGGCCCAGACAGGCGGCACCTGACCCACCCTGCATCCCCCTGTAGGAATCCGAGGCAGAGGGGATCAGTAAAAATGCTGACATTCCAGCTCTCGTGGTTAATGAAATCCTGGGTCTCCGCTCCTGCATCTTCTGCCTTGTGCCACATACATGGTGCTGTAGTAGGCTCACTTTGCTATCAAATACGGTAAAATCTCGGAATGTTTATTTCTTGTGGTACTGGGGCTCAAAGCCAGGGAGCACTTAGCTACTGAACTATATCCCCAGCCCTTTTTACCTATTTTAACTTTTGAGACAGGGTCTGGCTAAGTTGCACAGATAAGCCCCAACCTTGTTATCCTCTTGCCTCAGCCTTTTAGGTAACTGGGATTATAGCCATGTGCACCACCCCTGCCTGAAGCCGCAGATTTTCAACACTTCCCAGTGCAGTGAATGCATACACTCACCCTTCAATGTCTGTAGGAATGTGGTTCCAAGAGTCTTCGTGGATACCAAAATATGTGGGTGCTCTTATATCAAACGGCAGAGTATGCATATAACCTAAACACATCCTCCTGTACATGTCAAACCATATTTTGATTACTTATAATACCTAATGCAATATAAACGCTATTTTAATATTTATCATACAGTACCATTTAAGGAATAACTATTAAAAAATCTTTACATGTTCAGGACATGTTTCTTATCCCCATTCTGACTAAAAGCTATGTGGCACCTTGTTTTGAATTCACCTTCCTTCCCTCACACACAGGCAAACTGTAAAATCCCCTAGTGTCCAATCCAAGCCTTCCTCTCTGGTCGTGGTTGGTCCCCTTCTTTGGGCCGGATGTACGCCCTCAAACTCACACGCTGAAAGCCTACACCTGATGAGATGGTGTCTGGTGTCCAGACAGGAAGTAATTTGGTCCCAAACAGGACGTGAGCCCTTAGAAGAGATCCAAAGAGCGCTTTGCCCTCTCTCTGGGGTGCAAGGCCTGGAAGAGCCCCGGTGCTGGCTTTTAACCTTGGACTCGCAGCCTCTGAACTGGTGAAAGCTCCTTTCTGTTGTTTGGAAACCACTCGGTGTAGGGAGTTCATCAAGGTACCCCGAAGCGACCAGGCATCTGCACCGTGACAGGGCACACACCTTAGTGGGGAGAATTACAGCCTTCCTGTGAGGCGGTGGAGCCAGCCAGGCACCGTGGGGTGCACCCCGCACTGTTGGGGACGACCTGAGACCGCATGTGTTCAGATGCAGCCTCAACTGAGCAGCAGGGATGTAGACAAAAAGCGAATTCTCAGGTCCCGCGCGGCTGGGGCGCAATGCAAACCCCCTGGGGACGAGGCCCAGGCAGAGAACTAGGGTCTGCGGCCTGTCCCACCCAGGCGGGGTGTTGGGGAGAGGACCTGCTTCCCGGACAGGCAGGAGGCAGTGGGACTCCCACGGCATAAAAGGCACCAAAGAACCCAAAGTGGTGGGACTGCCCCAGGGCTGCGGCATCCAGCGCCACTGTGAAGGCACAGGGCGCACTTGGGTTCCTCTGCCCCGGGAGCCGGGCCACTAAGAAGCGGGTCCCAGCCATGCATTGGAAAGGCCAGCCTCCTCTCCTGCGTTCCTTCCTGTCTCTTCTCCGTGGAGAGGCTGAGAGAGGCTGTTCATGTCTTCGCACTGAGTGATTTCAAGAACTCGATCTTCCTTTGAAAATGGGACGTCCAGCAGGGCATGGTGGCACACACCTATATCCCAGCACTGGATGGCTGAGGCAGGAGGGTTGCAGGTTCCAGCTCAGCCTGCGCAACGGAGTAACTTAGTGAGACCCTGCCTCAAAATAAAAAATAAAAATCGGGTGTGGCCGTAGCGCAGTGAGAAGGCCCTGGGTTCAATCTCCAGCACTTGGGGGGGGGGGTGGCCTCAGGGGTAAATAGTCCTTGAAAAGCAGCTGTCCTCTTCTGTTGTGAAACCCAAGACAGTTCATTTTCGCATCCCACGGAAAAGCAAGCCAGCTGAAACAGCAGCCATGGGGTTCGCGGGTTCCCGTTAAAGGCCATCCTGTCCCGGTTTCCTGCGTGCATATTTCACGCCTCCTGTGACCTAACCGGTGACATCCCACGAGGCGGGGCGCACAGGAGAGGGTGAGGCCCGAGATAATCCCGGACCTCGCTGCAGAGGCGGAGACCCGGGCGCTCTGGCTCTCGAGCGCCACCCACGGGCGCTCCTGGAAGCGCAGGTCGCGGGCGGAGCCTGCGTGTTAGCGCCCCAGGGACCCCGGCTGGAGCTGGGGGGGGGGGGTTGATTAGGCTGCAGTTTAGTGAGGACCCCCCAAACCCCCTCGCATCAGTAAGGCTTCTTAAAGCATTAAAAGTACCGATGCCAAGTTATTTGGAACCGTGAACAAGTTTCCAGAAAAAGCCTCCCCAGCTGTTCACTTCCATTCCCCAAGTCCCCCTTTGGCTCCCACAAACCCAGACCTGCATCTACTTCTGAAGGACAAACGGGGAGAGTGGATCTTCCTGGATACACACCTTAACATTAAAATTCAGCGCTTCTACTTTACAAGGAAAGTTCCACTAATGAGTAACCTTCACAGTTCCTTACTTACTGACTGAGCTCTTCCCAGAGACTGAAAATATTGCCAGGTTACTCGTGGTGTATTTACGCCACTTTTCCTGCAAAGCCTACCTGACTGGGCTTTACGCCTTTAAAATGTTTTCGTTACTTTGGCTGTTTTGCTCTGGCTGCTGCCTTGAAGTGTTGCCCCAGTGCCACTGCCACCCTGCCTTGGAGCCAGCTGATTATGGAGTGAAGCCTATACAAACAGTGAGCTAAATAAACCTTTCCTTCCTTCATTTTGGGTGTCCGTATTTTGTCCCAGCAAGGAGAGAAAAGTAAAAGTAACCAAGACAGAAGGTAAAGAATAAATCATGGTGACTTCCAAGAACCATTTGGGAAATTTCAAAGATATAAAAGGCAGCTCCCCTCTTTGTAAAATATGTTAAGGCCCAATTTTCAGAAAACAAAATTAAAAAAATAATTAGAGGATATGTGATACATGCTTAAGATCAGGTTGTAAGGAACCTGGGAATCAATGCTTTGTTATTTATTCAGTTCATGTGGAAATATTATAGAATAAACACAGAAGAAAGCATAAGGGACTGTCTTTCACAAGCAAAGACTACTTCATATTTTCTTATGTTTTGAATGATCAACAGCATTATTTTGTATGGAAGAGACTCTGCTACCCGAGGAGATCACCCAAAAGGTGAAGAATAACCTTAATTGGGACCAATCTACCATTTAACGGAGAGAAAGCCAAGTCCTAGTTTTGAATTAACATACTACCAGGATGTAAAAGTTGCACAATGCCTCCCTTTAAATAATAAGTGACTAAGTTTGTAAAAACAAGGCAAATCTTGTCAAAAGCTAATACATGCCCTGGATCCCCGCCAGACTCAGGCAGAATAAACCAAGGCAAATTAAATCCATTCTCTCACTCCTTTGAAAACTTACTATGCGCTCAAACTTAGTCTTTTAAAGATATGTTCTGGAACATATTTTAAGATAAAACTCTTTTGATTCCTGGCACCAAAAAACCACAAACGAACAAAGACAAAACTGTTTCTTGGAAAAAAATTCATCCCATTACTTTGCATACACAGTTGTATTTTTTTGCCACTATTGCTGGAAGTATGGTCTTAATTAACCATGTATATTAATTATAACGTCAACCAAAATAACTGAATTATATTTCTGATGTAAAACCGGGAGGCAGATCACTGAGAATGTTTGTTGCCTAGGATCATTTCAGCAGATTAATGAAGCTTATTGGTGCGTATAACACAACTCGAAAGCCACACACAGACATTCCGAGTATATCTGCTTAAAGTGGCAAAAATGAGCATTTTCCTTAGCACAACACAAGGATATAATAGTTCTATCACAAATACAGGTGAAAGGCCGTCAGGTGTAAAGGCGAACGTCTGTAAGGTAGCACTCACGTGGCTGAGGTGGGAGGGTTGCCGTGAGTTTGATGCCAACCTAAATGCAGCCTAAACTACATAGCAAGACCCTGTCTCAAAAACAAAAAAAGGCAAAAGGTACCTGAACTTAACATCATACTTAGGACCAGTGTTTGAGTATTTAGTCTTACTCAGGAATCATTCAAGTATCAAAGGCTTACTCATTAATTACATTGATTTAATATTAATCTGACTTATTAAGTTGCCTTAGAACCTTAAAACTCTGCTGAAGCTGGCATACCACATAACACACCTACTGCAATAAAAAGCACTCATTGAAATTACAATTCGGTCTAATTGAACACAACATTAAACATTCTGTGAAAGTACTTTTAGATTATTTGATAAGTAAATCAGTACAAAAATACAGGATATTCATGTTAACCAAACTGTTGTTGGAACTAGTTTGTCCACTTAGATCAAGTTTCTCTGCTTTCTGGTTTATAATTTATTAAGTTCATAGTATCGCCTTTGATTTTTAGAGACTCTTGGTTAATTTTTATCATGGTTTTAAAGTAATTTTCCTTTTGTAGCATTCATTTCAACTAAAGCCCGAATTTGTCACAATTGCAGAGTACCAAGTTGAGAAAATCACTGGCTAGAAATCAGGGGAAACTTTAAGAATGATCCTTTTTGTCACTATCATTACCATTTCCATATCTGAGGCATGTTTAGCAAACATTCTTTATTTTATTTTATACATTCCACTTGACTCTGTCTGCAGAGTTGCTGTCACTGGTTTTGCCAGTGTCTGTTGTACATCAGGTTTTGCTTCAGCTGGCGTAATTTCACGCTGCATTAGCTGTCTTGTGGCAAACGACATCCACCAGTTTCAACTAGCAGTGATGCCAGGTGGGGAGACTGTACCGGGAAGACTCTAACCTTGTTCCCAGAGCAGCCTAGTGACGCACGACATTCCTGTAACATCTGCTTGAGTCGCTTTCATGAGCAGGCATCTGCAGCAGTGTGAATGGAATACTGATTTCCAAAGAGTGGCCAATCAGCAGTTGCTTGACTTGGAAACCGCTGTTGATTTGCATGACAGTGTCCGCCTGGCTGCAGACAATGCTGTTTCTGGTTTTGACTTTAAGAAAATGTTGTTTGCTTGAAGGAGCTTCTGGAAATTTGGTAGATTTAGGGGAAAAGCTGGGAAAAGGCCTCCCTTCCTGTTATGGCTTGTGTCCAGATGGCCCCCAACGCCTCATGTGGTCATGGATAAAGCCTTTTCAGAGGTGGTCTAGAGTGTGCCATGCTGGGGTTGATTCATGGTGCGGCTCTAGGCTTAGGACGAAGGGAGTGCTACCTGTCCAAAGTAGCCTGGCCAAGATGTAAGCCACAGAAAGAGCTGTGGTGGCTTCTTGCTTGCTTTGCTACCTTCCACCTGCCATGAACTCCTTCTCCTCTACAATGCCCCCCTGCCTTGGAGCCAGCCAGTGATGGACTAGAACCTCTGCAAACCCAGGGGCAAATCAGTCTTTCCTCCTTTAATTTTGTGTCGATGGGTGTTTTGTCTCAGCCATGAGAAAAGTAACTGAGACACTTTCCTTCCACATCCCATCCGTCACAAAGGTGGGCACTTTGGTGGCTCTCCTCCCCATGGCCACCCCATCCACCACCTTGCTCTGCTCTGCACCTATCACTCTCTCTGTCTCCATTCTCTGCCCGTCTGCCGTGTCACCACGTCGCTCCTGCCTGCCTATTTCTAGCATCCACATCTGGTTATATTTTGCTTCCCAGATCCAAGTTAAGTGACTCCCTGTGAGTCACCTGACACAACTAATCTCCGTGCTCACATCCCAAGGCCACAGGGCTGCCCTTCCTTCCTGCTAAGCCTCATCTTCTTCCCCTTCCTGAAGCCTCAGGCCCTGGAGTATGGAGATGATCCCTTTACTCACCCTTCAAATTTCTTCTCAGTGGCCGTCCTTTGTGAACAATGCCTGGGCCTTAGCCAGGCATGGTGGTGCACACTTGTAACACCTTCTACTTGCAAGGCCGAGACAGAAAGATTGCAAGTTGAGGGCCATGTAGCTTAGTGGTAAAAACTCTGGGTTCCTTTGCTAGTACTATAAACAGCCAAGTTAGACAGAAATTAGGAGAGAATCAGAGAGAAATGGGGCCCTTGAAGTGAGTGCAAACGATGCAACACATCTATAGACTGTGGCTGGAGGTGACCGTGAAGGGAACCAGGCCTCAAGACAGAGACAAACAGCTAGGCCTGCAGCCCCCAGGATTAAACAACAGCTGTACTGCAATTAGTACCACCTGGCCCAGTGGGCCAGCGAGGCATCAGGTACTCAGGTGGGGGCCAGCACGTCGGTCCCGACCCACACTCCCTCCCTTTGGAGGAATGCTTTGTGCTGTCCGTATCCTTTGCTGCATGACTTGTTTCCCTGTGGGGTCAATGTTAGCTAAGCAGCTATCCTTGTAACCCCACAGGCTGATTATAGTCTGACCTGCACTGTACCCACATTGTGATTTTGCTGTATAAAATAGTATTGTACTAAGAGTCTCTGAAGCCACCCACTTGGGACCCCTCCTGGAAATTCAGGAGCTGTTCTTCTTATTTCTAATAAAACTCTCCTAACTTCTTCCTCTGGTTCACAATGACTTCATTCCTTAATGTTGTAAGACCACAAACTCAGGACATCTGACATCAAACAGGTCAGGAGTTAACTTTCCCTATCACACTGGTACCACACCCAGAAAAAGGATTTCCCCAACTCTGCAACATACCTGGGGGGCCTCCCTGGCTCTGCTCCGACACCACTTGTGCATAGCTCCCCCATAACAAAGCATGTTGTTAGCGGTACTTGGTGGCTCTCTCTCCACTAAAAGGATGGCATTTTGAAAGCAAAGGCTTTTCATCCACCTTCATGTTCAAATCCCCAGGGCCTGGCAGTTGATGAGTGAACTTGTAAGGTAAATAGTGTAAATACAGAGTTCCATAATCATTTAACAAAAAATGAGCAAAAGTGTTTAGAAAACAGTAGCTACACTTTGTCATACATTCACCATTTGCCAGGATCTGAAGCGAACACTTCATGTCAGTGTTTTCCAAATTTCAATATATGCTATTTTCTTTAATTTGACTCATCTTGACTAATGTGTTTTCAAAGAAAAGTTTATCTTATTATTACATGTGGAAAGCTGGTGGAAATAAATTATGTAATGTCAACAGAATAGTTAATCAACTTACCAAAAGGTTTTCCAATGGGAAGAAAACTGTTTAAAACGAGTCAAAAAATAAAAATTTTCAGCTTAATTACACATACCTTAAGAAAAATTATAAGAATCTACATTAATGAGAATGTGTAGTTTTTGATGTAAACTTACACCAAAAATTCTAAGTCACATGCAGTTGTAATCCAAGAAGTGATTATGCATAATTTTCTCTCTCAACAGTTACTAACCAAAGGGATTAAGAAACTTTCATGCAAAGAATTTTAGTTGTACGAAGCATCTGAATAGATTGCCAAAATTTGTACTTTATAGTTAGTTGAGACTGACACCCACAGTGATGGAAAAACTTTTTCACCTGAGGCTGCCAGTTGGGAATGGAAAGCACCTATTGCTCTTTAAAATTTGGTACTTCCATTATTTTTCAGTTCAAAATTTTCTCAGCAAGAGTTTTGGCTGAGTCTAAACTAAATTCATCCCCTAGCAAGAATAAATAAGAACCCACCACTAATTGGTGGCCTTCCCTCAATCTAGCCATCGTATATACTTTGTTTGCCTGGGGCACACTGCCGCACAGGAGTAAATTCAAGATTGTTCAGACAAGCAAATGCCTCTGCAGGCCTTGTTAATTTTCAAACTCGCGAAGCCATGTGTACGGAGAGAATAGAGTCACTTTGAGTGACTCTCTGAGTCACATGAGCCATGTGACTCAGAGAATAGAGTCACTCAGGAGTGACTCTCTCTTCGTATTTGGGGTGGCTCTGAGAAAAACAAACGGCATCGACGCCCAAAGATGAACAAAAGTGGGAATTCCAGCAAAATGGGCCAATAACAATTTTTACAGTTTTCTAAGTGCTTCTCTTTATCTTTAAGTATTTGAAGGCTTCTCTGTGCCCCAGTAGAGCCCAGAGTGGGATGCCAGTGTGAACACATGGAGCAAATCCTCTTGGCTTGATCGCTGTGCACACCCGACGTGTGACCTGACGCTTCACAGCAGGGATCTGAGCCACTGCATTACACATTCACACTTGGAATGGATTATGGCAGAAGATGTTATCGTTGAGGGCACGAGATGTACCGAGAAACTGGCTGAGGAGAGTCTGAGGCAAAGGCTAAGGTAGCAAAGGCAACACAGTATGAAGCCGGAGGTACCCATTCGGTCACCCGTCAGATGTCTGCGGGCCCAGGTGAAAGTCAGCATTTTCAAGAAAAGAGGCCTTCAGGTCCCTGAGAAGCAACCCAGGCAACCATTATTATCACCGGCCTGCACAGCAGAACATGTGGGAGGCTGACTGCGTACTGGCCTGCCGCAGAGTGGTTTCTCAAGTCAACTGAGGATGAATGAACATACAGCATCCATATTCTACGGTAATAGAAGGAGCCATTAAAATCCTCAGTTGTCACCAGACTCCTCCTTCTCCGGGTCAATCAAGAATGTCAAGATTATGATGGTGTTGGGTTTTGGAATTAGGGGAAGGAGAATGCAGGTAGAGGAGGGTAACCAATTTCTTTCTTCACAGATCTCAGCAAATTGGCCTTTTCCTCTTTTTAAGGCCTTAGAAGCCTTGCCTTAGTTACTTTTCTCACTGCTGAGATAAAGCACCTGACACCCAAAGTTACGGAAGGAGAATTTTATTTAGCTCACAGTTTATAGAGGTTTCAGTCTATAATCAGCTGGCTCAAAGGCAGGGTGGCGCATGGCAGAGAAGACAGCAAAAACAACAAGGGAAAGAGAGGCAAGCCTCTTTCTGTCCCTTATATTGTATCCAGTCTACTGGGATTAGGCCTGTGCCAGTCCAATCAGTGGACTGATCCAGCAGTCACCCACCCTTAATCCCAGTACCCTTAATCCCAGCACTGCACTATGGACCAGTCACACACTCTAGATTCAGCCATAACAGGCCTAATACACTTTTTTTCTTTTTGGAAACAAGGTCTTGCTATGTAGTCTAGACTGGCCTGTAATTTGTGGTGATCTTCTGGCTTCAGCCTGCTAAATTCTAGAATTACAGGTGTGATATACTCATGCATGTAATTAAGTTAGAGGAATTAAAGAAGGCTGTTTAATTTTGGCTAAAAAAGATTCTGAAGTAAAAATACGTCCTTAGTATTGGATTCTTGAACTGGAACTTACACCATTGCTGCTGCTCGTTCTCAGTTCTTGCAACTTACACTGAGTATATAAATAACATCGGTTCTTCATCTTGTCAGTGGAAAATCTTGGGACTTCTTAGCCTCTGTGATTGCATGAAACTATTTCTTGCAATAAATCTCTTTTCATTTGTTCTATTCATCTGGCAAACCCAGAATCAAACACACAGTCTTTTAGGCTGTATTAGACAGAGGGAGGTCCCATAAATTGTATGACCCCAATCTATGAAACACAACATATCTCTCCATACAGAGACTGTTTCCCAATTCGTTGTAGGTAGATGTGGCCATGTGACTAACGGTGGGCCAGTGGCAATAGGAGAAGTGACGTAGCCAACTTACAGGTCTTCTTCAACTCACAGAGTAGTCACTTTTCTTACCTACCTGGGACTGGAACCCATGTATGTATCACGGATGTGGCAGTGTTCATGTAGCCAAGCCGATGCTTTTGATGCTGGCTATGAAGCATTTGGACAATAATGTGGCAGGGAAATGTTAATCTACCTTAACTTAAGCCATGATTTGTTGGGATCTTGCTGATCCACCATGATAAAGTTATAATCATTGACAGACCTTCATCATGAATGTAATATAAAGTATCTATAGGGATTTTTATCACAGAATTAACTGTAATGTTTTAGCTCTAGAGGTCACATTAAGCAAATCCAAAGCCTTTATGCTTGAAGTTTGTCCATTGTCCTAGCTTTTATTCAAATGCTTTGAATTCTGTACTCTCTAAATTGCCAATAGAAGATTAACACAGATAACATAAATTTCTTTTTGTGGTATCTTTACAAACAATGCCCAGGGAATTTATAGAAACTCAACAATATCCTTTGACTAAAGATGACAAAAATGGTCCAAAAGCTACTGTGCTTCAAAATAATAAAAATATTTTAGAAGATTAATGAAAAGAAAGGTAACTCGTTTCTTGAATTTTGGACAGTTTTTAACTTTGGTCTTAAGTTTGAAGTTTCTGACTAAAGCCATAAAGTGGCATATTTTTCACGATGATGTACATCAGGGTCCATTCTTTGTCATAAATCACTGTTTAGCCATCATTATATCCATTTCTACACGATCAATAAGTTTGAAGTTTGTTTACAGATCAGAATTTTGGACACTATTGTCTTCTATCACTTAGTTTTCCCGAGGTGTTCTACCTTAATTGTAATATAATTATACTTTATACATGATTATTCTTATGGTTTGTGTCTAGATGTCACCCCGAGGCCTCATGCAGTCATGGGGGGGGGCTTGTCCAAGGCAGCTGAATCTAGAGTTTGTGATTGGTTCATTGTCTAGTGCTGGGACTGGGGGTGTCAGCGTTATACCCGCCCCATGTGAGCAGCCTGCAAACAATATGAGGATGGACTTACATGTAAAGAACCTGGGTCCCCCTCTCTCTGACTGTGCTGTTGGTGTCTTCTACCACCCTGAGTGGTTGCTTCTCTGCCATGTGTCTCTCTGCCTTGGAGCCAGGGTCGATCATGGGGTGAAACCTCTACATACTGTGAGCTAAATAAACCTCTTTCTTCCTTCAAAAAAGTATTAGTATTGCCGCTATTGGTAAGAAATAGTCATAAACTTTCCCAGTGAACAATGAGTAAATGGGAATGAAGAAACAGAAAATTTTGCAGAGAAAGAAAGATGTAGGTTTCTTCCCCCTTAGGGTTTAAGAAATGTGGCTGGGCATGGTTGCTGATGCCTGAGACCCAGTTACTTGGGAGGCCGACACAGGGCGGTTTCAAATTCTCAAATTGAAGGTCAGCCTAGCTACCTAGTGAGATCATGTCTCATAATAAAAAAAAATAAGAAAAAATGTACTGGGATAGAGCTCAGTGCGACAGTACTCTTGCCTAACAGGCCTGAAGCCCTGGGTCCAATCTCAAGACAAGAAAGAAAGAAAGAAAGAAAGAGAAAGCAAGCACAGTTATGTAAGAAAAGAACCAATGGAATGGGATAAGTTGAAGATAAAAGGTAGAGAGGATACTTGAAAAGCTAGACACTGAGGAGACAGGGCCAGGGATAGCTCAGCAGTGCGGCGCCTGCCTGGCGAGACCCTGGTCCTGCATGCAATTCCAGACACACACACTGAGGAACCAGGACACAGACACAGGTCAGCCTTCTTCAGAGAGGAGCAGGGCTGGGAGGAATGTGCGAGTCACTGTGTGCGGAGGAGATGGAGAAGCGCTATTTCTCCACGAAGCAGACTGCGTCCTGGCTGGGAGGACCCACAGCAAGAGCGCCGCGGAGACCTGGAGAGTTGTAGGCAGGGAGGCAGAGGGAGTCGCTCTGTGGATGCGGCTAGGACTGGAGACCCAGACGGCTGCACACTGCCCAGCTAGCGGCCACTTCACAGCCATCGTGAGCCTTGCACGTGCCGTAGCCCTGTGGCTTAGGAATTGGTGCCGACTTACTGGGCATCACCTTGTTTCGAGACCTCCTCAGCGTGTGTCACTCAACTCACAATCAGACCAGCACTGCAGCAGCAGGAATAATGGTTGGAGAATTAAGGGGCTAGTACGTTCAAGGCAATTTGTGTGAAATGTTTAGGGTTGGGACGATGGCCTTGGGAGCCTGGCAATAAGGGAGGGAAGTTGGCATACCAGTGTCAGATGGTGCACACTGCATTGGCCAATGGATTTTTCCATGAGGGTATAATAAAGATCTGGGAGAATCTGAGCATTACTCGCTGGCCTCTGAAGGAGGAGGGGAATAAATGTTTGTTACTGAATCAGAGAGAAAAAGTTCTCTTTGCAACAAAGGTCTGTTCTCATGCTAGGTGGATTTTTAAGTCTAAAGTCTTGAGGTTACAGCTCAGGTGCTGTGGTTTGGAAATTCATGGCATCCAGGGCCCATGCGTTGACGGTATGGTCTCTAGGATGATTCTAGGGACCTCAGGAGATTAGACTGAGTGGGAGGTCCTTAGAGCCTGAGAGGTTTGCCTTGAAGTGGGTTGGGGTTCCCAGCCTGCCCACCAGTCTCGCTCCTGGAGGGTGAGTGAGCAGTTTGCCTGCTGCACACTTCAGCTAGGATGTGCAACCTCACCCCTGCCCAAAGCAAGAAAGACAACCAAGGGAAAATTGGAGCCTCCAATGTCACAAGCCGAAATAAACCTTTCCTTTTTCCAGGTTGGTTGTCTCAGGTGTTTTGTTACAGTAATGGAAAGTTAGCTAATGCAAGAACAGAGAGTAGAGAACAGTTCTGGAAGGGGCGATGCAACGGTTTGTGCCTTGAGTCTGGATGGACAGCAAGAAGTACATGTTCCCAGGAATTTCCAGAGATGATTGCTCAATCCTTGCTTGATTCCAAGTAAATCTGTGGTCTGCATTTACCATGTACACATTGCTCAAGTGAATATCTTCAGCTGGCCTCTGGCTTATCTATTCTACAAAAGCAGTGCTTTTTCCATTTAGTAGTTTACTTCTATTTGTATCCATATAACCAATTTCTTTTTCTCTTTTTCCTGTGTCCCTAGAAATCCCCAGCAACACACACACACACACACACACACACACACACACACATGCACACACACTCATACACAGACTGTATGTGGTTCTTCATCCTGATACCTTTTGATGTTATGTCATTTTCCTAGTTTTTGTGTTTTTGCAGTGAGTGTGCCTCTCAGTCAATAATCTTAGGTACAGAAGATATAATAGTTTAACTTTTTTAACAACACAATGTTCTTGTTTGTGCACCATTTCTGCTCATCCGGTAGAAAACAGAAGTAGCCATTTCTAAGGTTGTGACAAAGGTTACAAAGTACAGTCTTTTGGGTGGAGTCTGTCTGCTTCTCAAGTCATCAGGGTGCCCCGAGAGGGCCGCTGTTGCCCTCCACGTGGCTTGGTCAGTCCTGGCAGCTCCAAAGCTTTTGTGTCTGGCCTGCAGCCCAGACCACCTTGGCGCTGTTGCCTCAGGGCAGACTGCAGTCACCACCTCTGTGACTCAGGACTTGGGCTCCAGACCGCTCTGCTCTGGAGCATGCAGTGCTAGGCCTGGTTTTCCCAGCATGGCGGTGTCTTCTTTGCTCAAGGTTTTTCTTCTCTCTTCCTGTTCCAGCCCTGAGACTTCCTCCATAATCTGTACTCTCCTTGGTACGGAGGCTTATGCTTCTGAAAACAAAAGGAGGAGAAGAATTTGGGCAACTTTCATTTTGTAAGCCTAGAGTTTTTCTGTGGGAAACGTTAGCCACGTATTCAATTTCTTCAATAGATCTAGGGGTATTCAGGTTTTCGTTTCTTCCTGAATTACCTTTGCTAGTCTATGTCTTTCAAGGAATCTTCATTTAAATTGTTAAATTTGTTAGTGAAAATTTAGTTGTACCTTCATTCCTACTATTGTTATTATTATGCCTGTAAACTCTTTATAATATCTCCTTTCACTCCTGATACCAGTAAATTTTATCTCCTCCCTCAACTCTGTCTCTTCCACCTTGGTCATTCTGTCTAGATATTTATTGATTTTCTTGGCTTTACACTGTCAGCATTTTATTTTATTGATTTTTTTCCTGTTTGTCTATTTTCTGTGCATTGATTTTCACCACTATCTTTAGTATTTCCTTCCTTTTGCTTATAATGCATATAATCTACTCTGCTTTTTCTAGTTTTTTTTTAATGTGGAAGTTTATTGATATTATTTTATTTTGTGGTACTGGGGATTAAAGCTGGGACCTTGTCATATTAAGCAAATGTTCTACCACTGATCTATATCCAACCCAGGTTATTGATTTTACATATTTAGTATTAAAAAGTTGGGGGGTTTGGGTTTTTTTTTTTTTTTGGTCCCAGGGATTGAACTCATGACCTCACATTTGCCAAGCAGGAACTTAATGCCCCTCAGCTAAACCCCCAGCCCTTAAAAAGTATTTCTAAAGACAACTTTACCTATGACCTTTGAATTGTGATATGTAGTATTTTTATTTAATTCAAGATATTTGAAATATCATTTGCAATTTTTTCATGGATCCATAGGTTATGTTTAATTCCCAAATACGTGCGGGATTTTCTAGGCATATCCCTGACTTTTAACCTAACTCCACTGTGATCGGAAAATGTACTTTTGTGTCTTTCTTTCACATCTCTGGAGACCTCATGGTCCAGAACACACTCTTCCTATGTGCACTTGAATGTGTATTTGCTATTTTGAAGTGGTCATATATAAATGTCAAATAGGCCTTATCACTTTTGTTCAAGTTCTCAATATATTTTATTTGTTTTTATAATTTCTTAAATAAGAATGTTGAAATCTTCAATTGTGTTTGTTTTTGTTTTCGAAGCTGAGAATTAAACCGAGGGCCTTGTGCATGCTAAACATTTCCTCTGCCCCTGAGCTACCTTCCCAGCCCTGCTTAATGCATTTCTGTTGTTGGGAGCATATTAACTTAGTATTGTTGTAGTTTCCTGATGAATGAAAGCTGTGTCATTGTGATACATGCCTTTTTACCCAGCAGTATTTCTTGTTCTCCTTTTTACATTATGTGATTTTACTTTAGCCACTCCTGTTGTCTTTTGGCTACTTTTTCTTTGACATAAGGCTCTGATTTCCACATAGGACAATTAAGTCCTAACTGGCCTCCTCTGCCGGCAGTAAGGAGCAAGGTTGTGTGCACGTGTGCTGACACGCTGCAGTTCTAGGGAAAAATAAAAACAGCTGAGATCCTGTTGTTTACCCAGGCAAGCACCATGGATGGTGGCAGGCAGCCAAATCCTGTATAACTCTAATTGCTTGTATCTGAGTAAGTAAACGCAAAGTGCCCCCATCACTTGAAACTCTCTGGAAGGAAGATAAGAGCCTCCTGACCTCCCACAGTTTAACCTAATTGTGTCTCTCTGTTTTTCATCCTCATCGTCACATGTGAGCTCCTGGGTCCTATACCCCTCACCACTGTGTGGTCTTGGCTTCCTTGCTTACAGACCATAGATGTGTGTATTTACTTGAGGCTCTGTACTCTGTTCCCTTTGTCTGTATGTCTATTTTATGCTAGTGCCATCCTGAATTGATTATTGTAGCTTTGTAATATGTTTTAAAATCAGGGCATATGATGCCTCTAGTTGTTGTTCTTTCTCAATATTGCTTTGGTTATTCAGTGTCTTTTGTGGTTCCATATAAATTTTGAAATTGTTTTTTTAAAATCTATTTCTGTAGGGCTGGGGATGTGGTTCAGTGGTAGAGCTCTTGTATTGCATGCACAAAGGTCTCAGTTCGATTCCTCAGCACCACCACCACAATCTATTTTTGTAAAGAATGCCATAGGGATCTTGATTGCACTGAATGTAGATTGCTTTAGGCATACAGACATTTTAATAATATTATTTCTTTTAGTCCATTACAATGAGATGCTTTTCCACCTATCTGTGTCTTCATTTTTTTCGTAAGTGTTTTATGGTTATTAGATTATAAATCCTTGAATCTATGGCTATTTGTTCCAATGCATTTTATTGTTTTGTTTTGTTTTTGTTATACTGTGAATGAAATGGTTTTCATTATTTTATTTTTGGAAAGTTCTTTGAGTGTAGAAATATACAGTAATTCCCTGACTTACAAACAAGTTTCATTCTGGGAGAATGTTCCTTAAGTTGGATTCGTTCGCAAGTCTGACAAAGTGATCTTACACACCTTTGACACAAATACACAGTGTGCATTGCTTTGTGCTTCCTATCAGTGTCCTCCACATCGACACTGCTTCTCCTCCTGCTCCTGGACATCCTGGGCTGAGTGGGCACTGTGCTGCTATTCACTATCGCACCGTGCAGTTCACACACAGCAGCACTACTGTGACCGGCAGACACGTGAGCTACTTCCATGATTTCCATTCAGATCTGTGAAAGTGCACAACTCGAATGTTCTAAACTGGGGACTTACTGTAACTAATTTTTGCATGTCGCTTTTATAGCTGACAGCTTTACTGAATTCATTTATACTTCTAACAGAATTTCTTTTCCATTGTTACTGAGCTTTAGAATTTCCTAAATATAGGATTCAGTCATCTGCAACTAGAGACACTTTTACTTCTTTCTTTCTGGTTTGGGGGGCCTTCTTTCCTTTTCTTGTTTAAGTTCTCCGGCAAGGACTTCTAAAAATGTGGTGGAAATGGTGGCCAGACATTCCTTGGCTGTATTTATTGTTCCATTCTTGCCTTTTTCAATAAAGACAAGTCCTACACCAGATGGCTTCTGGGGAGAATTCTACAAGACATTAAAGAAATTAATATCTTCATTTGGTAAATATTAATTTATTTATTTAAAAAATCCAAACTTTTCTGAAAAACAGAAGAGAGAAAACTTCCAAATGCATTCTATGAAGCCAGCATGACCCAGATACCAAGAGAAGATACTACAAGAAAGAAAAATAGGCCAATACACACATCCACAGATACTGGATCTTTGTATTGAAACGGAAAAGAAAAGGTTTCTTTTTTCTCATTGACTAACATGTGAGCTTTTCATCTATGGCCTTTGAAGTGTCCCTTCTATACTTGTTTTGTCAAGAGTTTTAATAATGAATGGATGTTAAACTTTGAGAGTGCTTTTTTCTGTACCTAATTATATGGTCACGCAGCTCTTTCCCCTTTTATTTTGCTAACATATTATATTACATTGATTCATTTGTCAATACTGGGTTATTCTTGCATTCCGGGAATGAATCTTACATGGTCATGGTTTGTGATCCTGTTGAATTTGGTTTGCTAGTATTGCACAGAGGATGTGAGCATCTATTGTAAGTGTGTATCAGGAATATATTAGCCCATGTAAACAATCTACCATAAAACACCTGTTTCCCTTTGCATTAATAATAAATTGTGGGACCATTTTTTTGAAAACATGTGAATATCCTTTTTCTCAACTTTGTGCCTGATGTGCTGTTTTAGCATCTACTGATGATCCATAACTGCACTTATTATTACATTGGGAATTTTTAAGCAGTGATTTTGTTATAATGTCTTCTATGTCTGTTAGTTGGCATGCAGTAAAGAAAAAATGTTAAATTTAGATGAGTGCTAGTCTACAATGTTTACATTACTTTTTTTTTTTTGATGGTTGTCACCCAAACAGCCACCATATTTGGCGAATGGGGTCTCCTTGGGGACCCCTCTGGACATGCCCTCCTGAGCTGTAGGGCTCTTTCTTCTTTTTGGAACAAATTTTGAGTATTTGATGTTTGCTTTGGGAGTTTGCCTTGGGCCCTGAGATCAGCCAGAGGATTCCTAATTTCTCCAAAGACACTGTTTTTAGTGGGCAATGATATTTAGAAGCCAAGAACTAGTCATTAGACATGTTCAATATTCTGAGCCAACGCTGTTCAGACTTTCTGGGGATGGAATGAGGAGATACTAACACATGCAAATCATGGATTTATACTAATGTCTCCAATTTAGAACACTCACACAAGAGTCTCCTTCACTTAAACAGGGCCTGGTGGTGCACACCTGTAACCCCAGCACTCGGGAGGACATTGGGGGCTACACAGTGAGTTCAAGGCCAGCCTGCATTACTTAGTGAAAAAAAGAAAAAGAAAAAAAGCTGCTCCTTCGTTTTCTCCATTTCCTATCCAGGTATGTGAGAGAACTTTATATGTGATAATGATAGTATTTCAGATCTGTGAGGAAAATACATGTTACCTGAACATTTGGCTATCAACTTGAAAACAAATCCACACTTAACACTAAATAAATTCTGAATTGGTTAAACACATTGAGAAAATTGCTATGAAACAATTAAAAAAATACTGGTGAAAACATGTACAGTGTTGGAGAGGGAAAAACCTTTCTTCAAAAAGAGAAATCCCTGAACTCATAGAAGAATGAGGGTTTGGTGCCGGACAGCACTGCACACGGCCGTCACGCACACGTCATGCTCTCCGGCTGTACCCTTTGTGACTTCCCAGTGTTAAGAGGTCATACCAAGGGGCTTTGCACTGCCAAGAAAAATGCATGTTTACACTGTAAAAATAAACCTCTTCCAGCTGCACAGGCGTTTCCCTGAAGGAAGGCCAGATACAGGGCACAGATTCCGGACACCAGTTTAAGATATGTAGGGCAGCAGTTTAGCAGGCAGGAGCCGGAGCAGTGTCCAGAAGGATCAGTCAGCCGTCTCGGGGCCTGGAAATCTTACACCTGCTCTAGGCCTGGTTCACCTGCTCAGGCCTCCACCTCTAGGAGTCTGATTATTCTCTACTGCATCTCCCCAACAGCTCTGTGATAGAGAAACTCTGGGGACCATAAGAGACACCTCTAAAGGCTTCAGTCCCCCGGTGCACAGCGCAGAAGATGGACAAGCGATCCTGAACAGGTTTTCTAGAGAGAGCCATGAAATCTTCCCTTCACTATTCTGCCAGTGGCAGCCCCCGGATAGGGTGGTGTGATGAGACCTCGGGACCCCATGCCACCACGTGCCTGTGGCCGAGAGTCCAGGGAATCTCTTCTTTAAGAGATTAAACATAGAGTCACCGTTTGATCCAGCAACCCCACTTCTGTGTATCTGCACACAGAAGAAGAAAGCAGGAACCTAAAATGGGTCCATGTACCAACACTCAGGGAAGCACTGCTCAGGACAGCCAAAATGTGAAAACAGCCCAAGTGTTCCTCAAAAAGCACATCATCAAAATGCAGCATACACATGCCATGGGACAGCATTCAGTCCCCAAAAGGAATGGAATTTTGTTGTATGCTGGGTGAACCTGAGACATTATCCTAAGTGAGGCAAGCCAAAGTGCACAGATATTGTGTGATCTGAATTGAGTCCCTCCTATTTGTATGTTGAACCCCACCCGCAGTGTGCTAGGGCCTTTATGGAGGTAATTAAGGCCAAATTAGGTCATAAGGTGTGGCTCCGACTCACTAGGATTGGTGTCCTTAAACAAAGACACATCAGAGCCCTGGGGCATTGCCCTGGCCCTGTGGGGACATGGTGAGAAGGTGGGGTCTGCAGCAAGAAGGACAGTCCCCGCCAGAAGACCGATGCCAGCCTTTGACTTCTAGCTTCCAGAAACTTGGTGTGTGTGTATTTTGTCACACCAGCCTGAGCTAAGACAAATGAGGTACCTGAGACAGTCAAATTCATAGAATCAGAAAGTAGAACAATGGTCACCAGGGGCTGAGGGATAGAGAAGGGAGTGTTGCTTTTTAGTATCGAGATAGTTTTCTTTTAGGATGATGAAAGTTTCTGACAGATAATAGTGATGGTTGCAGAGCAGGGTGAATCTGCTTAGTGCCAGTCACTGCACCCTTAAAAATGGTTACGGCGGTAAATTTTATGTTAGGCATATTTTCACTGCAACTTAAGAATTAAATTTAAAGCAACAGGAGGGATAGCTATAGTCCCTCTGACACCCTGAACTGCACGATCACCCTTAAACTAGGTGCCACCTTGTCTGTCACCTCGCCACAGCAGCCTGCAAGTGTCCTCAGCTAGGGTGCTTGGAAAGCGCACAGCTCAGCGGTTACAAACTGAAGAACATCTCAAGTTCTGAGGTCTCCAGCTCCGCTGTCACTGAATTTAAGTCCTTTTTCATTAGGAGAAAAGAAACTGAGAAGGAAGAATGTTTGCAGCTGGAGTCTGAATTAGCACTTTTGTCTCGCAAGACCGGGAAACACCTGTCCCTGCAGCCGTTCCATTGAATGTTATACGGCTTTCAAAAATCCTTATTCCTCACTGACTGGCAAGATGCAGTTATGCGTGGTTGCCTTCCACAGTTTTATCTAAACCCAAGCAATCACACAACATTTTATTTTTTTAAGCAGGGAGGAGTACACAAAATTACTGCCTTTCCTCGGTCAGCTTGTCGCTTTGATGGCTCAGGAAGCTTCTAAACTCAGAAGTGAGGTCCACCTGGAGCAGCTGGAGAGGAAGGGACCTCAGCCCAGGCAGCCCTGCCACTTCGAGCCCCACTCCTGGACCAGCAGTGTCAGCAGTTCGTCAGAGCTCACAGAACACCGTCCTCCAGCCCAGCATTTTCCCCACAGCGCCCCTGCCTGGGGCCAGGGCTTCACAGCGAGCTTTCCCGGACCCTCATCTTTGTATTTGCCTTTACACTGAGCCAGGCGCTCACTCAGTTGCCCAAGCTGGGTCCGATTTTGCAACCCTCCTGCCTCTGCCCCTCGAGTAGCCAGCATAAGGTGTGTGGGTGTGTGGGCCTGTGCAGGAAACAGTCTCTAACGCTGTTCGCTGAAGACGGAGGAGGGTTCCCACACCCCCGGCTGAACGTCTGTGAAGCAGGTATGGAGGCGCACATTCCAGCGCAGCACCCGGCGCCAGCCCCCAAAATCACCCCGTCTGATCCTCAGGCTGATGATGGGCCCAGGTAGGTCCCCCTCCCCGCCCCCAATCCTGTCCTTTGGGAACCAGAGCTCTGGGAACCCCAGGCACCCCAGGAATCCCGGGGGAGGGGACTCGTCGCTGTGGGAGCTGGAGGGTCTGCACCACATCCCGCAGGCTGGACGGCTTCTGAGGACGTGGCCGTCATTCGCACTCCATTCCCCATCTGTTGCTCTTCACTGGCCCAGCGCTAATACAACCAGGGTCAAAACAAGAGGGACTGGGGGAAGATGACCTTTGCGTAGCTGTCTCTCCAAGGACCAGCTCTCGCGAAGCTGTCTCGGTTTATCTTGAGCAGCTGCCCCCCAAGGCCCAGAGGAGGTGTGGCCACAAAGGCTGCCATCTTCCTCCCTTTGCCAGCCAGCAACCAGCCCGGTAGCTTCCTGCTCCAAGGGTCAGCTTTGAGTCACACACTGAGCCAGGAGCCCTGGGGAGAATCTTGCCAGCTCTCAGGCAGCCGAGATGTCTGCATTTGAGCAGCTGGGGGGAGCATCTGGGGGGAGCCCCAGTCCTACTGGCAAAGTGGATTTGTTGATTCGGGTTTTTCTGATCCGGGATTTACTGGCCCAAGGGAAAGGCCAGGAAGGTAGGCAGAGAGAGGCTAGCAGCTTCGGGATACAGGGTGGGGTCAGAGGGAGGCTACCAAAGAAAGATGTCCCTTACTTCTCAGGGTTGAAGACCAGCTTTGGCAGGCTCAGCTGACTGCCCATAATGAAGACCTGGTCTCCACTGCTATCCCCTCAGTACCCGGGGGGCCTGATAAAGGTGTCCTGAAGTCAATCAAAGTGGATGCTGGAGCCGGAAGGGACTGTGCAGGGACTGTCCTCTATGGATGGGAATCCCAAATCCCCCAGGCAACCTCCACGAGCAGAGTGGCGTGAGGTGGCGAGGTGTGACAGAACCAGAGCCCTGGACCCTCACATCTGTCTTGCTGCCTTCAGAGAGGAAGCCAGAAACAGGCTGTCTGAGGACTCTGCAATTGTAACCTTTCTGTTTGTCCCCCACAGCACGCTTACTGTGAGAATGGGGCCAGGAGCATAGATCTTAAACGTTTCCTCACAGGTTAAGAGCTTGGTCCCCAGAGAGGCCATCCTGGGGGTCTCCCAGATACAAAGGTCTGCCCTGGAAGGGAGATAGACCCCAGCTTCTCTTCTCTCCCTGGCAATTTGCTCCCTGGCTGCCAGGAGATGAGTGGCTTGCTCCTGCACGCTGCACCCCCAGCCCTGAAGCAGAGTCAATCAACGGGGGACTGCAATCTCCAAAACTGGGATGTAAAATAACCTTTCCTCTTCACAAGCTGACCAGCGCAGGTATTTGAGATGGAGACAGAATGCTGACCGACACAATGGGCTTTAGCGTCACACAGACATGGAGGCAGCTCTGCCCTCCTCACTTGTTTACAGGACACGGTCAAGTGGTAATTCTGAGTTCCGGTTGTCTCGTCAGTAACATGAGCGCAGCACTATCTGAACCACACGGTTGTTAGGGGATGGATGAGGAGAGGAGAGGAAGGTTGGGTTTCTCCAAGTCGAATAAGCATAGGAGGCACGTGGGGCTCTTCTGGATTATTGCCCTTGGGGCTGCAGAGGATGCCTTTCTAGCAAGTTCCTGAGTAAGTAACACATGCGAGACTTAATGTTTTTCTTTTGCAATTTAAATATTTTAAATAATTTTATACTTGCAAAAAAGTTTGGAAAAGGCCTGGGGGTGCAGCTCAGTGGTAGAATCCTGGGTTCCATCCCCACCATACCAAAAAAAAAAAAAAAATTGGATAAAACATAAAACCCAAAACAATACAAAGAAAGCCTTCAACAAACTTCCCCACGTGTGAGCACCTTAAATGTAAAATCAGAGGTCACAATGGGTTAAACAAGGCTCTTGCATTGCCACTAATCGTCAGCCATTTTCCAGTTTCATTTCTTGTGCATCAGTGTGCCCTGTCTGGACCCTGGACCAGCTGGTCACCGTCTGACACTGCCACTGGTAGGCAGTGTCCAGTGGCTCAGACTTCAGGGGTGACCTAGGGAGAGGCAGCTGTCTTATCAGTGACAACCACGGTAGCTCTTGTCACTCCACTCTCTGACCTCATAGGATCCATCTCGGGAGCCTGTTTCACAGAAAGTCATTCTTCAGGGCTTGCTGATGTCAGAGCCTGCTGATGCAGGTGGCCAAAGGGACAGCCTCCAAGAAACTTGTCCAAGAGCTGCTGGCCCAGGTCAGTAAGCCCTTGCTGGGTGACTGGCCCTTCTGCAAGGACAGTGTCTCTATTTCTTAAAAACACTTTAAAGCATCCCATTCCCACAGTGACGTTTCTAGATACAGTCTGTGTCTGTCCCTTGTTAACACAAGTGGAAGCAGAGCAATGGTCCGGTCACCTGTCACGCCCTCCAATTTCCATGTTTTCTGGGCAGTTTTATGACTTCACTCTTTCTCAAAATCCTCCACCAGGGGGCAACCGTGGTTTCCTACCTCCCGCAGCGCCTTTTGACAGGTGTGTGTGTGTGTGTGTGTGTGTGTGTGTGTGTGTGTGTGTGAAAGCTTGTAGACAAATCCAGTTTGTCTCCTCAGCCAGGTTATCACCTGTGACCTCAGGGGTCAGTAGTGGAGAGGGCCCAGATTTAAATCTGTGTGGTGTGTGCTGGTAAATGTTTAACAATCAACATTTCAGACAAAACACCTGTTTTTCGTGTGATGAGCTCCGCAGGCTGGTTTTGCACTGTGCCCAGAGTCAGTCTGAGAAGGGACGCTCAGAAGCCCACCTGGTGACACTGTCTGCCACGTAGGTAACACAGGAACGGCCTCAAGAACACAGATCTTAACACACAGCGTGCGCTAAGAAGCCATGAGTTTGGACTGCTTATGATTTTTAAATTCTCAAAATTGTGAAAAAATACACATGATATAAAACATACCATGTTAATCATTTTAAATGTGTGATTTAATAGTGTCAAGTACATGCACATTGTTATGCAATCAATCTTCACAACTCTTTCCTCCTATAGAATGAAATCTCTGTATCTGTTCAAAACCAGCTCCATTTTTCCATGGGTGATCTTTGTTCTACTTTCTGTTTTTACAAGATTAACTACTTACAGACATGCGATATGTTACAGCATTTATCTCATTCTAATTAGGACAATGACCTCCAGGTTCTGTTACAGCTTGGGGCCGGAATTCCTTCCTAAAGGCTGAATGATACTCATGTACGCATTAGTGGACCAGCTTTCCTAGGGGTGGACACTCAGGTTGCTTTTCTCTTGGCTTCTGTGAATAACCTAACATACAGGGGTCTCTTTAAGAGCCTTCAGTTCTTTTACATACCCAGAAGTGGAATTCCTGAATCATATAATTGGTTTTTCCCCACTAACCAATGATTTATTGCTATTAAGAGCGACAGAATATATGAATGACAGTGTCTGTATTAATGGACTTTATATCCACTCATAGAATGCATCTGTGATAGTTAACTGATTGTATCACCTTAAGTAAAAAATTCCCAAATACATTGGGCAGCATAGTTCACAGTGTGGAAAACTCGAACTAGGGAGGATTGTGGGAAGAATGTTGTCAAAGGGAAATGAAGAAGAAAGCTGGCTTCTTTTTTTTTTAATTTTATTTTAAAAAGGGTAAAATTAAACATAACAAAACAACAAAACAGATCATAAAAAAACAATGTAAGAGACACAGATTTCAAAGCAAGACAACTGGAGATCTTCACTGTCTATCATGTTGTCTCTTGTTTTCTTCCAAATAGTTGTCCGTATCTTCACACACAGTGAATTCATACAAAACAAAATAGTATAGAACTGATCAGAACAGGATAATGAAGGCATTTTAGGTCTTTAAGATCAGACAATAACGAAGTCAACAATGGCTGCCATAATGTCTCGCATTCTCTTCAAAATAACTGTCCATACCTTCACGTATGTTGCAATTAAATAAAACAAAGCAGACTAAAATCACTCTGAACAAAGAATAATAGTATTGCAGATTTCACATCATGACGCTACGGAATCAGCTCTGGGTACTGTAGTGTCTCTTTTTCTTCAAAGTAGCTGTTCGATTCATTGCACGTTATATAATCAGTTCTCATAAACTGTTTAGAAGTTCTACACATGCATGAGTCTACATGTATACCTATCCTTTCTGTATTAGAGGGGAAAACAAAAACAAAACAAGACAAAACAAATTCCTAGTAAAACATGAAACTAAAAAGATATATAAAAATCACAATACAAGGTGATCTACAAAGGTTATCATGATGTCTCTTGTTATCTTCAATAGAATTGTCTGTATCATCAGGCATAGTATAATTGAACATAGCAGTACATAACAATATTAATAAAAACAAAACATTGGAACATTATAAGACATCAAAAGCAGGTAATAGTCAAACCCGAGTGGGTATCCTAGTGAATCTTGTCATTTTCAGAGTATTTGCCTCTACTCTCAGACTTGATACTATCAATCGTAACAGAGTCAAATAAAATCAGTCAATACAAAAACAGGAATCTAACAAACCAGAGTCAAATAAGTTCAGTCAGAATAAGACAGTATAAATTACACAGGGCTTCAGATTAAGTTACTAGGAAATTAAAAATGGTTACCGTAGTGTATCCTGCTATCTTTGGAATAGCTGTCTATGACCTCAAATCTAGTACAAGTAGACAAACTGGAACAGACTATAACCAAACTAAACAGAGCGATGAAAGCAATATGGGTTTCAAATCATGATAATAGATTAACAATATATTACCTTCCCTTTTTAGACAATTCATCCCCTTTCACTTTCACAGGGTGCCTTGTACATTTGGTATCCCACTAACTCCTTTATTTTTTAGATTATGGGGGCCACCCTCTATTTACCTAAGTGATTCTGAGCCTTTTTACCCCTGAGCTTGTTCTTAAAAAGCCTCAAGGTTTTCCTTCCTTATAGCTGAGTAGTTCTCCACTGCACAGAAGTATCACGTCTTTCCAACCTATCTGCAGCTGCTAGACAAGCTGCCCCTATTTCTCTCTGGTTCTCTGTCAAATAGAGCATTGTTTCCTCATATTTGACTTTCTGTGCATAAACCCTCTTTCAGGTTAATTATGTTTCCAATACAGAGCATCTCGATGGACCCTATCTCCTGACCTACTCTGCCTGTGTTTCTTTTTGTTAGTGTATCAAGGCCATCTATGTTAGTGATTATGGCCAGCCTTCTCTGCATCATCTCTGCAATGCTATTTTTATGCCATTGGTTGTCTACTTTCCTCCTTCATTCCACTGTCTGCCCCATTCAGTGTGGCCTCTCTGCCACCGTTCCTGAAACCATGGTCTTTTTTCTCTCTCTCTACAATGTCCTTCAGTACTTTTTGTAGGGTTGGATTGGTGGTCACGAACTCCCCCCAGTTCCTCTTTGTCATGGAAGCATCTTGTTTCTCCATTAATTTTGAGAGACAGTTTTTCAGAGTACATCAGTCTGGGTTGGAGGTTATTTTCTTTCAGGGCTTGGAATACTTCACTCCAAGCTCTTCTTGATTTGATGGTTTGTGTCAAGAAGTCTGTTGTGATTTTGATGGGTTTTCCTTTATAGGTGATCTGTTTCTTTTCTCTGATGGCTTTTAATATTCTGTTCTTGTGATGAATTTCTGGGATCTTGATTATTATGTCTGGGTGTAGCTCTGTTTTGGTTGTAGGTGGCTGGAGTTCTGTATGCCTCATATATCTGAATATCATTTCCTTTTCCTATGCTTGGGAAGTTTTCCTTAGTTATTTCTGTGAATATGTTTGTATTTCATTTATGTTTACCCCTACTTCTTCACTCACATTTTTTATTCTTAGGTTATAGATCCTCTTGTTGTCTTCTAGCCTTTGTATTGTTACTGCCTGTTTCCTTGTTATTTTTAAGAGATCTTTCCTTTTGTGATCACACATTGCAAACCTATCTTCAAGTTTTGATAATCCATCTTTAGTTTCTTTCAGGCAATTTTGCCAGCTTTCAATGGAGTTTTTAATTTCCTGGTAATCTCTTTGAATCTGTTCCATGTATTCTAGGATTTTTTTTTTGTATTCTTCATTGAAGGGTTCTCTCCTTTTTCTGTGTTCCTCCATTCTTCCGTGTCTTCTTGAGAGGTGCTTAGCATTTCTTTTCTTTTTTTTTATTGGTACTGGGGATCAAACTCATGACCATGCGCTTACAAAGCAGGTACTTATGCCACTGAGTAAATCCCCAGCCCCAGCATCTTTTATTAATCTTCTTATATCTTGCTTTACTTACATTAGTATTTTAGCTTTGAGTTCATCTATAATCTCACTAAGATATTTCTTTATGTCAGCTGATGCCGTGTCCGATATTGCATGTGTGCTGCCCTTGATCTCTTCTGTGTTTACCTCTCCTGGACCCATATTCCTTGGGTTGGGGGCTGGAAGCTTTTCCTTATTTCTTTCTCTTGTCATGTTTCTGGTTTCTTCCATAGGGGTGTATGGTGGAGGTCCCAGCCCTTTCCTTGTTGGTTATGTATGGTTCTTCTGAAGCGCACTGGCTAGGGATTTCTGCCCTCTCTAGTTTGCTGCTGGTCATTGAGGTGCATGCAGGGGCAATGTAGGCTGCCCCTCCCCTCCGAGCCAGTCAACCAGTGGGGGCCTTTACCACGTTAGTGTGTGGCTCGTGGACAGAACCGGGTGGGGACAATTTCGAGGGCAATTTCATCCCTGGCTACTGGGTCCCAGCCAGAGGTGTGACCCAGCCCAAGCAGCTCCCACCAGTCTGCTCTGGGCCAGGAGCGGCCAACTGAAGCCACTGCAGTTCCAGGTTCAGGCCCGTCCTGCTCAATTCCAATATGTAGTCCAGCTGGTCACCCCCTCCCATGGAAGGGCCAAATCCCGAGCACTCACTGAGGGTTAGTGCAGCTCTCCACACTGGCTCCATTCTCCGTTGTAATGCATCCTCCTGCTGAGGGCCGAGGGCTTGCCAACAACTGAGAGTCATCTGACTCCAAGGTGCCCAGTACAGGGTGGGACCAACTCCGATGAGAGTGCGTCTGGCTCCAGCCTTCCATACGTGTTTTTCTTTTCTTTTTTTCTTCTTTTTCTTTTTCCTTAGTTACTTCCTGGGTCGTGAGAATCCCTCTGCTTTCATCCAGTCTTCTGCATGGTGGTAAATTCTAGCGTCTGAGCTGTTTCTCTCAGAGAGGCTCTTTACCTTGCTTCTTATCGATCCGCCATCTTCTCAGGACCTCCACTCTGCGTGAACACTGGCTCACACTCCCTTGCTGGCCTAGGAGCCCTGCTCCCCGTCCCACCGAGGCTTCCAACAGCAGGACAGACATGCACGCTGGTGGGGGCAGAACACCCAAACAGTGTGGGAAACAGCGGGGACGGCCTGCCCCTAAGGCTGGCTTCTGTTTCCTTGGAGGAGCTCCAGTCTTCACCTTCAGCTTGGACATCATCTCCTGGCTTCCAGCGCAGACTCTTTAGCCTCTAGCACAGAGCCTTGGGCCTTGTGATGCAGACTCACACAGGACACCATACTGAGCTCCATGCCTTTAAGTGATCCTTGTGTTCCAGTCAGCTGAGCTAGTTAGAAATATTATAGGCAGTCAGATACGGCTGGGCCCTCAAAGGAGCCAGAGCAGAAGACCAGATTACCTTGTAGGAGACAGACATCTCCTACTGTGGGCCAGATCTCAAGACAAAAGGCAAAACAAATGCAACCACACCCTAAGTATGACCATCAGGGATTGATACTCTAAATAGGTATGGATCACCTTGAGGAAGCCAGGAGTCACCATCCCAACACCCTAAAGGAGGAGTCACTGCTCTTCAAGCACGCCCACTTGCTACGTGACTCGCTTCCCCATTTGTACCTGATTTGGTCAATTTTACCTGAACAGTTAATCTTATTGGTTGACTATAGTTCTGTCCCACCTCATGCCCACCTGCCTTGCGAGTTTCCAGTTTTCCCCATCTTAGACCCATTTCACCTTGTGGTTTTACGCTATAAAAGACCCTAGAAAAGACAGAGTCTTTGGCAATCCACTTGGGACCCCTTCTTTCTCTCTCAGACAGAAGCTTGCTTTCTCTCAATATATTCTGCTCTTAACCTCTGTTATTCCTACAATTCATTCTTAGGTTTTTGAGAACATGAACTTGTACTGGGACATCTAGTATGTTAGAAGTTTTGCTCCCCTGTATCACTTGGCGTCTCCAGGACACCCACAGGCCCTCTGCACTCTTCCACACCCGACCCTGTAGGCAGCCACTGGTCAATGTTCTAAGTTCTTACCTATTTGTATATTTTGCATTAAATGTTTCTCTAGTAAGCACTGACTGATACAGCATCTTTAAAATAGAAAAAAAAAAAGGTTTTGTTTTGCCCCAATCATAAAGTGGTCATGCCCAACCTAGGCACGGCTATGGCTTCATCGACATTTGTAGTATACTTGGGTCATTCACAGGACAAGAACACTTCGCAACATTTTCAAAATCCATTTTGTATCTTGAACAGAAGGTGGAACTGTTTGCTCTATTAGCCCAGTGATTCTGCATGGTCTTATTACTTATTATATAAGCTGTGACCTTCTAACATTTACATAGGTGATTATTTCTCATGTTTTTGTGGGGGTGCCCAAAAGATTTTAGGGTTTAACTTTTTTTGTAATAGGAGAAAGGAGCAGTGTAAACCCATGAGAGTCAGACTAGTAGTTTGAGTACTAGGTACTCTGTTTCCTTAATTTTGAAACAGGGTCTTCCTAAATCACTAAGTTGCCCAGGTTGGGCTTGATCTTGTACTCCTCCAACCTCAGCCTCCCAGATTGCTGAGACTAGAGGCACAGCCAGCCACAAATGCCTTTCCATGTGTTTGTGACTCCTTTCAGCAGTGTTTGTAATTTTCAGTGTATAAGATAATCATCTTTTTGCACAAGTAAAATTACTCAAGCTTGTTCCTAAGTATTTTATTATTTTTGCTGTGACTATAAATGGGGCCATCTTCTGAATTTCTTCTTCAGAGTATTCATTTGTTTGTAGGTATGTGTTGCTTTTGTATCTTGCAATTTTGCTGAATTTTCGTGGTATCTTTAGAATTTCCTATACATATGTTCATCTATGTTACTGGCACATAGCATTTTCTTTTTCCTTTTCTGCTTTATATAATTTTATGTATTTTTCTTCCCTAATTGCTTTACCAGGACTTCCGGTACTATGATGAAATAAGAGGTGTGAGTGGGCATCCTTGTCTTGTTTCTGGTCTTAGTTCCAGTTGTTTACTATTGAGTGTACAGTGTTGGCTGCAGGCTTTTCATGTGTGAGTTCCATGTAGAGTTTTTAATCAGAAGGTTTGACACCAAATGTGTGAGGCTTTCCCACACCAAAACCGTTTCCCAGGTCTGCAGATACGAGGTGAATGTCTCCAGTTCAGTTCTGATGCCACCCACCTGGGGCTCAAGCGGATGGCACGGCTTAAGGGTCCAGTCCCACAAAATGCCCCCACTCCAATCACCAGTCCCAAGGTCCAGGTTGCCACTTGTACTTCCGACTAGTAGAAACTTACTGAGTTTCTGATATAACTGAGGAAATCACTTTAGGAGCTCATTTATTATAAAAGATACAACTCAGAAACATAGGAGGGGTGCATAGGGCAGGGTGAAATGGGGTGTGTAGGACCCTGCATTAGTGACAATGGAAATTAGAACCGAGGCAATAGCACGAGTTCACAGGCAAAGTGCTTTCACTGAGAAAGGACAGAGAATAGGGGAAGAACTTCAGCTTAGAAAATTGCTGAAGGGAACACAGCTCTGACAGGGGCCGGCCTGGCTTGTTAATAAGAGAACAGGACAGGCTTAATGGCGTGACTGGGCTGGGCTGGAGGCTGGTCGCCTCCCATTGTCTCACGAGAGTGGCTTTTTCTTTTTTGAGACTGTCCCTTACGTTTTAGGGGAATTTACTCTTCATGTAAGGTATGAGCTCTTTTAGTTCTGAGATGTCCTGGCCTGCCCTGTTGTTCCAGGACATGGACTGAATTCCAAGAACCCAAGTCTCCTGTCCTGTGAAGGCACCGGCCCCATTTCAGTACACGGGAATGGATGAGGAGGTGCTGGGATCCTAGCCCTTTTTAGGCATGTCATTCTGTCAGCGTCTCCACACGTTCACCAACCCAGATCCCCATTACTTAGGGCATTTTGTGGAGATTTTATTAGATATGATTGAATCACTGGCCACTGGTGATTCAAGTCAACACCCAGCCCCTTTCCTCTCCTTGGGCCTGGGATAAAAGTGTCATCCTTTAATCATGTGGGCGGCAGCCAGCCCCATCCTGAAGTTATTAAGGGGACCTCCCAGTACCACCTTAGTGAAAACTCATATATTGTTGAAGGGGGCTTCTTATGAATAGAAGATTTTCCTCTTAGTGCTCTTGGAAAATTTCAAAGGTTTGAGAAGCTCACACTTGTATTGTGTTGAGGCAATTTCTTTCTACTCTAGTCTTGAATTTTTATCATGAAAGGTCAATTTTCTTTTTAATCATGAAAAGTGTTGAATTTTGCATCAATCGAGATGACATGGGGTTCTTCCCTATCATTCTACTATATTGATGTTTGCAAATTGAACCATCCTTGCAGTCCAGTGCTAAGTCCCACTTGGCGAGCTTGTATAACCCTTTTAATGTGCTCCTGAATTCTATTTACTGGTCCTTTGCTGAGGATGTTTTGCATTATTCACTAGGGACATTGTTCTGTATTATTGTCTTGTTTTATTATCTTCACTTTTAGATAATTTACTGTAAGCTGGCATAATTTACTTTTTAATAATAGCTATCTATTAATCAATTCATGTTTCTCAACATTTAACATCTGCTTCTCATGAACCATGTCAGTGGGTTCTGCATCATTACTAGCCAGTAATGCATGTTGCCCTATACTTGCGTACTTTGGGTCTCAGTGAACTGAGTCACTTAACTGAAAAATTATAAGAAGAATTGGAAATGAAGAATGTATTTCTATGTCATGTATGTGGCAAACAAAAATTTTTAAAAATCAAGCCAGACATGGGGGCACATGTCTGTAATCTCAGGACCCTGGGAAGCTGAGATAGGAAGATCACAAGTTTGAACCCATCCTGAGCAACTTAGCAACTTAGTGAAACCTGTCTCAAACCAAAAAATAAACAGGGTCCCTAGCTCAGTGAGAAGGTCCTAACTCAATTTCTAGTACTGGGGTAGGAAGGAGAAAGAAAAAGATGTCAGAGGGCTGAGGACATTGAGGATGTAACTCAGTGGTAGAGCATGTACCTAGTGTGTGTGAGGCCCTGGGTTCAATCCCCAGAACATGCATGTACCTGTGCACACATATGTGCATGCACACACACATTCTAGCATGCATGAGATCTGGGTTCAAGTCCTAACACCACCACAACCTCCACATGAACAAGAATCAGAACAAGTATTAATCTGTGAATTATTTCCTTGGTTCCATTCTGACTACAACATTTTAACAACATATAGTCTAGAATTTTTTGGAGCAAGACACCATTTTTATTGATACTGGCCTAAGTTCCCCAAAGCTGGTGGAAGCCATGCTGGGCCCTGGAGGAGAAAGAAGCCAGTTTGCCCTTCCTGTGCAAGATAGCAAATATGGGGGATTGCCTTCTGTCTTGTTTTTGAAATCCAATATTGTTTTGTTCTGTTGTTTTGATTTAATGTTCTGTTTTGATTAGTTTTATTCTGTTCCATTGTTTGATTTTATTATACCTGAAGGTATGGGCAGCAATTTTGACAATAACAAGAAGCATTATGGTAGCCATTGTTGATTTCGCATTATCCTGTTTTGAAGTTCTGTATCATTTTCACTGTTTTGTAGTCCTATATCATTTTCACTGTTGTTTTATTCTCTTTAAAATTTAAAAACATAATACTGGCCTAAGTACTTTACTTTCGTGTTTTTATTTAGTTCTTCCAACAATGAACAATGTAGTTCTATTACTCCGATTTTAGAGAAGACACTGATGTTCAGAAAGGTTACCATGGGCACAGTCACATGGGCAGTAGGTAGCATGGCCAGGCCCTGCACCACGAGGCCTGGGTCTCACTCGTTTGAACACTATTGGCTTAGGTCAGGGTACGCGGTGATGTCAGACCTCTGGTTGTTCATACAAAACTGTGGGACGCCTCCTAAAGCAATCCACAGTTCCGGCTCCACCTAGCTGTCTGCTTTGAGGATAAGGAAAATCACCACTGCCTTCCAATGCCACACCTGGGTCATGATAAGCCATAATAAAACCTCTCATATCACTTAGCGGTTGGTCCTCTTTTGGTTATGATGTATTATCCTTAGCGTATCTTTTAGCAATTGAGTTGCTAGTTTTTTTGTATTAACATTGATAGGGGCATGTATTTGGTTTTTGGGTTGTAAGACAGGGTCTCATTATGTAGCTCAAGTTGGTCTTGAATTCTTGCCAAGCCTCCTGCCTCAGCCCCCCAAATAGTGGAATTACAAGCATGTGCCACAGCTGGCGTTTTAGTTAAAAAAAAAAAATCTACCTCATCTGGAAGGAGCTTTATCTGTATCTTTCAATTAACTTTATGGCCGTGACCTTTTTAGTACCATTTTCACTTCAGTGGAATCTGTAGGTATGTGTCCTCTAGTGCTTCCAATGTTGGTACATTTTGTTTCTAATTAGTTTATGTGTTTATCCAATTCTTTTGTTTTATCAGGTAACTTTGTTTTTTTACTGTAGAATTTTTTTTGATTTCCATTTTGATGTTATTTCCATTTCTGTATCTGCATTTGGTTTAGTTTGCACTTGTTATTCCAGCTTCTTGAGGTAGTTTATTTGCTAAAACTTTTTCTCTAAGCATTGTATTCCACAACTTTGAATACTTCCACTTCAATTTTCACTTAGTTAAAAATAGGTTCTTTTGATTTGATTCATGGGTTTCTAGTTTTCAAATATTTAAGGATCTTCTGCATGTTTCTAGATCATCCTAATTTGTGTTCAGAGTATTTAAATCCTTTCAAATTTATTTAGACCTGTATAGTTGTTGGACAGGGCTCTACAAATGTCAATTAAATCAAGATGGTTGATACAGGTGTCCAAACTTGAGTCCTCACACTTTCTGCCCACTTGTTATTTATTGGTCAGTGTTCTGAAATCTCCAGCTAAGCATGTGGACTTGCCTAGTTCTGTTACTATCACACATTTGGAGTTTGTGCAATTAGGTGCATAAATTAGCATTGTCTTCTTGATACAGTGATCCATTTAGTATTAGGAAATGACCTTCTTTAATCCCTAGTAATCTTTTTTCAGTCTATTTTGTCTAGTACTAGTAGATCTGCTTTAATTTGGGGGATTTTTTTTTTCTTTTGATTAGCATTAACATGAGAATCTTCATCTAATTACTGTAGGTGGCATATACAGTTGGATGTCTTTTTTGCTACCACCACAAAATACCTAATTTCTGTAGGGCAGAACTTTCTCACTGTTCTGGAGTTCAGCAGGCCCTGATCAGGCATGCTTGGCTGTCTGTCCTCCCAGGGTGCAGCAGGCAGGGCTGTGTGAAGACACCTTCGCAGAGGCTCTATCCCATCATAGAGAGAAGCAGCCTTCGGGGCCTTGTCACTGGCCAAGTCCTGCCTCTCAAGAACACCTTCACATCAGTAATGCCTGGATTTGGGAGTGGGACACAAACTATAGCAATCAATCTTTTTTAATCTTAACTGTTAAACCATGAACACCTAATACGATTTGGTTGGATTTAAACCTACCATTTCATATTTGTTTCGTGTTTTCATTCTTTCGTGTTTTTCATTTTATGTGGCAAAGTAATACTCGTTTACTCAGTAAAGCAGGTCTATTTTATATATTGGTGCGCTGTGCATGAATTCTTTCAAGAAATCAGAAAAGAACGGTAATCAGGGAACAAGTAGAAAAAGAGCACAATGATGCAAACAGTGTCTTTTACTCCCGATTCCTGCCCGGCATCCCTGCGGCCTGGTTTGAACCGAGGCACTGCGAGCCTCCTCAGCACACGGGCTCCTCTGCACACTCTCTTCTCTAGCAGACGAGCAGCCCCATGCCTGCTCAGCCCCACTGCTGTCCTTCCCACACCAGCCCTCAGGGGCTGTGCGCGTCCTCCTCCACCTGGCCTGCTCTGCTCACCTCCCCCTCTCGGGCCAAACACAACACCTGAGAGCCCTGCCCTGCTCCTCCTCCTGTGACCGTAACCACAGCTCAGGCAGGGACACCTGTTCCCTTTCTGGTTTTACCTTTTCTTCCTACTACTCATAACACATTAGACGTTGTGCCCATTTCTCTCTCAGCAAGACTACATAAAAGCTCTCTCCGGGCAGGGACTTGTTTCCCTGCTTCAAGACCTGAAATAGTCCACAGTTCAGTAAGGGTTGAAGACAACAGTTACCGCCCCCATTGTTCTTGGGTTGAAAATAAAAGCAAAAGACCACTGCACATTAGTTTGTCAACATTAATGCCCTGGGTTTATTTTGTGAGAATTCTATCACAATTTTTCCAGGTGGGATTAAAAACTTTAAGGATAATGTATGCCATTGGACTGGGCATTCAGACTTCGGTACTGACAAAGCACTAGTAGTAGTCTGTTAAGTACCATTCTCTTCACAGAAGAGAGGTCAAATATTTCCAAAGGAAGGCACCCGATATTTGTGGTTCTGGCCTTGCAGCCTTCTGGAGAATCTTAAAAGGAAAAAAGCTGGCTGGCTGTTTTTAAAAACTGGAATGATGATACACGTACAGCAATTACTGCATTCTTCTCCCTTATATCCTCTTTATAAGAACAAGTAAAGAATGAAGTCTTTTAAACAATTCGACAATAAAAAAGTACAATTTTTTGTGCTAAAAAAAGGGCAAGACAACATAAACTCCAGTTGTAAGGACTCCATTGCATACTTGATTTAACACTTTTTGGCGTGGAAGGAAATGGGACTACTGGGCTGTTTGTAGAGCAGCAACATAACATTAGTGCTTTAAGTACCAGAAAACGCCCACGGCTGAGTGGGCAAGTGGGGATGGGAAGATTCAAGAGACTTCATTTTTAGCTTGTTACTTGTCCTAATGGTAGTAGACCAGGAAGATCCCCATTGAACAGTACATTCCCCATTTTTAAAAAACTGATGCCTTTTTTTTTTGTAAAGTTCTGTATGTATGTCACCATTTTTTTTTCACATGATACACAGAAAACTCAAGGACCCAGAGGGGAACCAAGTTATGTTATACCATTTACAAAATACCAAGGAGTCCACAGCTACCTAACACATTTACTACAGCACAGGAACCAATGAAGGTACAGTGTACAAAAAACTGTAAACACGGCACAATAAATAGATAAAACAGCAGGTTCCGCACCATGCACATGATGTGATGACACTTCATCTCTATACAATCTCACATCTCACACTCTTTGTTGCAATTTATTTCCCTCCCACCCCCCCACCCCCAAGTGCAAAGCATCACAAATGAACATTTCTGTATTCAAGTAACATATATACAAGGGTATTACAAATATGCAGTACTGTACAGATAATTGCTGTATTCTTAATTTACAGATGTTGATTTTTTCCTATTAACAGTAAGAAAAGAAAAATTGAAGCATGAGAGATGAGCATCGCTGTAAAGTCCCCACAGCTGCCACAGAAACGCATGTGCTGCATTCCATCATCCCTTGCATTCAAAATGCTACTGATGCATAGCACCTAATCAAGTCCCCAGGCTGCATTCCGATCCTGAGGAAGCTACGTCACCTCCATTGCTACTGTATTGTCTGCTATGTTGTTCAGGGCTGGCTTTTCTGATTCGTGATTTTCCCTGTTGAAATAAAGTTCAACCATTATTTTATCTGTAATATACAAACCAAGCAAATGAAAAACATGCTAATAAAGTTTATTTTTCAGTGATAGAAAGAAATTTGACTCTTTGGGATAAAAAGAGCAGAATATGGCCCCTTTTAGTTCAAACTACTCAGAAAACAGGCCAAAGTACACATTTCATGGTCAACTACTGTATATTACCAACAAAACTCTAGCAGCACCTACAAAATCTAGATGTTAAAAACAAAAAGATGACCAACTTTTAGTAATTACTTCAATGTGCTCCTACATTACAGCTTTTGTAAGAGTTTAAACAGGTGCAAGTACGACTGGCGTTCACTCAGCGCAGGACTCTAAGTCAGGGAGTAAACAGCTGCTGAACATGGGCCAAGCTCTACTGCGCCAAGGCCCTTGGAAAGGCCTAACTTCTCTCTCGTCTATTTGCCCTCTTAAACAATCGACAGAGCTGTAACACTCCAAGTCCTGAAAGTGCCCTACTGTTACACACATCCGTATGTTGCCGTAAAAACATGTAAGCCAGAACTACAGCTGGCTGATTAGCTGTGACTAGATGTGGGCGCGCATGGACCTCTGCTGGGCAGACAATTCCTCCCGTTCACGCTCAGCAGGAGGAAGGTGTGGACGACCACCCCTCGTAGGAAACTGCTCTACCCTCCGGCCGGTGCTGCTGGAGCCTAAGTGTCATTGTGGCACTGGAGGCGCTCCGCAGTCTGGTCTTCCCCGCCATTTCACTTTCAATTACTAGCCTTCCCAACTATCTAGGACAAGTTTACTATTAACCTCTAAATACCCCCCCAATTTTGTATTTTCATCTTGCTCATTCCTGAAATACTTCTTTCCCCTCTTTGCCCAACCGAATAGTACCTCAGGTCAAGTGTTATTTTGTGGGCTATCCCCAGAATTTTCCTGCTATGAAGATTTCTCCTGATATTAAAATTATAGCCATCATCTATATACTTAATTTGACAAGCAGATAATGCACTGATAGCTCTAGAATTATTTTCACCTACCATCTGTAGTATTCTAACATTAGCTTTTCACTTTTAAGCTTATTTTCTAATGAAACAAGAATGGCTTGTCTTTCCCTGTGTTTTTCCATATCTTTTAGACAGCAGGCACTTTAACACATAAAACACAACAGAGCCTGAGCAAAAATTCTGAAGTACTTACTTTATTTTTTTCGTGGTGGTGGGGACTGAACACAGGACCTTATACATGCAAGGCAAGAGAGCTCTATCCACTGAGCCACATCCCCAACCCTTCCTCCTACAGTATTTATTGATACCTAAGTGAGCACAAAGGAGGGGCTTGACTGAAAGCTGACCTGTGTGAAAACTGTAAGGCTTTATTCACATTAGTAAGGGCAGCTTGGCATACCAGTAAATGGCAGGTTCTACCAATTCTAGCTATTTACACGAGAAGCAATGAAAGAAATTATAAACAAATACTCTCTGAACTTTTATTGAGTAGAAAAAAATGAGATTACTAACTGCTTTTATCCTAAGAAATATCTGAATCACAACATTCATTTACTTAGGTCTTAAAGCAGGAATTTATTAGTTTCTGTAATTTTAATAATAAAGGGAAGCTGAGTTCAGTGGTACAAGCCTGTAATCCCAGCTATTCGGAAAGTTAAAGCAGGTACAAGTTCAAGACTGGCCTGGGCAACTTAGTGAGATTCTGTCTCAAAAAACAGAGATCTGGGGCTGTTGTTCCGTGGTACAGAGTTTGCCTAGTATGAGCAAGGCCACAGGTTTGATCCCTAGCACTAGGAAGGGGAGAAAAAAATTATATACATATACACATACATAGAAAACGACAGGACTGCTAGGCTTCAGTTAACTGTCATAATTTTCCCAACATTTGAGGCTTGCAGGTAACACTCACCTTGGAACTGGATCAACTGAGGATGAGGACGGGACCTTGGAAACCTGACAGTTTGCTGCAGCAGCCAGCTTTAAGGCAGACGATGGGACAGCACTGAGAGTCCTGGGTATATGCCGTGCAGTCACTGGGGCAATGGGATTCACGGTGGCAACTGACGAAGGTACAGTTAAGCGGATGTTGTTCCCAAACAGAACCTGAGTTGTCCCAGAATTGGCAGCAGTTACTTGATGACTCAGTGCACTGTGGGAACTTGAAGTCTGTGTAATATTTGAAGGCTGTAACAAAGGTGAACCTGCTGTTGATGGACTTGTATGCACAAGTGCTGTTGGCGTAGTACTACTGAGGTGTAAGCCCTTGTATACTCCTGGGGAGAAAAAACAAGGACGTGTTTACACAATGTGCAACTTTGCAGTTGGTATTTATAAATACATGTTTACAGTGTATGATCTCACTACACAGAAACACAATCAAAGTGATTTAAATGTCTTTATCCTTACCTGAGGCGGGAAGGACGCCATTCACCCCAATTCCAAGCACCACATCATCCTTCATCTTGAATCCCATCAGCTGTTCCGATGTCATCAAAGCAGAAGCAGCAAATTGAGCACTAGCAGAATCCAAAGTCTTAGAAACAAAACCCTAAAAAAGAAATTCAGAAACCTAACTAGTATAAATTTACTCTCAAGTGAACATTAATGCTATACAGGTTAATCAAAAATCAGCCTGGGTAAAAATGAAAATGGCAAACCACTGAAATTTCCTTATCTCTTTTCATAATCACAGCCATGGAGGCATGAAGGGATAAGAAGTAACTCAAGGGTTACTTTCACATGTGACAATAAAGAACATGTACATACAAGTTACCAAAATAAGCCTTTTATACTGTAGAGACTGCAAATGTCCAACACAAAATGTTGGGTAAGAAACATACTAGCAAAAATATTTCAGGGACTTGCAAATACATATAATGAATAAAAGAGTACAGAAACGCTCACCTCAATTACACATACCCCCAAACCCAAAGCCATCTTTGGGATAACAAGATAACTATGCTTTGCCTTAAGAAACCAAAGTAACAAAATATGAAAATTCATCTTAGAGATGAACAAGCTGAATTTTTAAAAATAATTTTTTCTTGCAAGAACCTTGGAAGCTCAAATCTTGGTCTTTATTCCCTAAATGTGTCTAAATGGCAAATATTTATCATGCTTTACATTGAAGAGTGATCTCTTTTGAGGATAAAAGGTTATTTTAGTACAATCTTTGTGAAATTATAATAATTAAATGCTTAAGGATAACGAACTGCAGGGAATTATACATTAAAGAGGTATATAACAGACTATCTGGGGCAGACTGGAAGACAGAATCTTCATTTCATTCAACTATGCTTTTAATATTGCTTTTAAAATAGGGAGCAGAGGCAACAGCTTCCATACTCACCTGCAATGTTCTTTCTAAACCCTGTATATTCAGGCGAAAGCCACTTTGCTGCTGGTTAGATGCAAGGTTCTATGACAACAGTTGGTAATTAGAGATGAACTCTGGTGGGAAACAATGAGGGATAATCATAAGACAGACAAATCCCTCACCTGTGAAGTGTTGGTGGAGGAATTACTATTTGCTTGCTGTTGCTGTATTTGTGCAAGCTGCTGTTTCTGCATTAGTGCCAGTTGCTGTTGATGTTGCTGGTATTGTTCGGCTGTAAATGCTGAACATAAAACAAGGAAACACTTTATAAATAAAAAAGCACAGACATCACATACATCTTACAATACTAAAATAAATCCCTCATTAAAAAAGTGTGTGTAAAATTAAAGCATTTGAAAAAGGCTTATGACCCTGCTAAAGATCACTTCCAAGTGGAAAATTTCAATATTTTTGCTACCACATTTAACCAAAGTAGCTTCAATTTAAAGAAAATGAAACTTAAGCTCCCTAAATTAAAATAGGAAAGAGAACTGCTCACTTCCCAAATTTCAGTACCACTGTATCTGTAAAGCTGTGACACTCGTGCTAGATTGTTTAGAAAAATAGTTACCAGCTTTTTTAATCCATAGATTTGGAATTCAATTTTGCACTGAGCTTGAGAAGAAATTTGATAATTAACCATTTAGTGTCATTTTATCCATTTTATCTTCCCAATGCATTCAGATGATTCCTAATAGTTCTGTGTACAAACACTACTATGTATTTTCTACTTTTAGTCATTACAAAGATTTCTTCCCTATGAGAGACAAAATTGTTGGTTTTTTACCTTTTTTAAAAAACTCATCCTTAATAAGTTTAACAGGAAGAAAAGAGGCTCCAATGTTAAGGTCAATTAATTTTCCCCACCCAATTAACCCACCTGGAAAAAATCCAGTCAATAAGAACGGAGTTGTTTATGTTGATTTACTGTACAGAATGATGTCTGAGGAAAGACACTGTGTTATGCTACTTATGTTTGTCTATGGAGAGCTCAGTTCTAAAAAAAACAAACAAAAAAATGTTCATTTATTACCCCCCAAAAAGTGTGTGCAGTTTTAAAAAAGGAAACCTTTTTCTTTTCCTTTTTGCCAATTAAAAAAAAAATAGCACATACAATCACAACACATCTGACTTTAAAGGCTTCTTTAAGAAGCCTGTGATGTCTGAGTTAGAATTATTTTAAAACAAAAAGGTTATCATGCATCCCTGGATACCAGGGAATCTATAAATCATGCACATTTCCTCAATCTAAAGTTTGATGTTTTCAAAGTACTGTCACCTCACTTGTTGCTTAACTACTGATAATTTTCAGTTAAAATACTTTATCTCCTATGATATTGTTTCTCTACAACTAGAAAATATTTAGGTAACAAATTCCACTATATTTTGAATAGATCTGAAATTGTGAAATATTCAAGAAAGTTTAAGTTATTAGTGTCTCAACAAGTTCTTACACTTGAGCTGAACTTAAGTTCTTGAGTTGTAAGAGCAAAAAAAAAATTATTTCATATTGGAAAAATTTACTAATAATTTTCTTATATTATGTGTTGCAAATCCATTTAACTGACATCTGTCTTTTTTTTTTTACAGGGATATTTTTGTTTTTTAACTTTTTTTTTTATCGGTGACATCTGTCTTTTAATGTTACTTTTCTTACTATGCTTGTGATCCAGAGACCTGAAATGTACAGGGAAGATATTAGGATAATATTCTTGGTATTAGGAGATGATCCCAAAATAAAAGTAACTTTTGTTCAGTTATTTCCAGGCAACAGAAATGTGTTAGGTCAAAACTTTAAGAAAATCTACAAAAATAAACACTGCCCTGTGAGGATGTCCAAAAGTAGCGTAATATTTTCCTTATAGGTTAAAAAAAAAAAAAAAAGGGCTGGAGATTTAGCTCAGCGGCTTAAGCATCTACTTTGCAAGTGCACAGTTGTGAGTTCGATCCCTGATACAAAAAAAAAAAAAAAAAGATTATTTAAACCTTTAGGGGCTTTGACTTTATTAGTTTGACTGGTATGTTTTTGAGATTTACACTTGTAACTTCTTGAGTTTGAGTGTGCCACCATAGCCTTGATTTTTCTCAGTAAAGAATGCTCAGCACATTTTTAAAAAATGGAACATTTTTGGAAATTCAGGTTGTAAGATATTTAATAATAATTATTTAACAATAATCTAGCATTTGCTGAAGACTAATATATAAAACTGTACTCATACGAATGAAAATATTCTTTTGCAGAATTGTGGTGCTATTTTAATTAAAAATTTAGTGACTGTTAGTGGCTATCAATAAGGTTCCAAATATAGTTGCAGTATTTAACATCTTAATATGAATCTGAGAGTCTGGTCAATTTCACTTTTTAACAATTGTTAACTTTGTAATTCAAATTTAGAAATAAAAATCCAATCAACATTTAAGTCACTATTCAACATCTGTATTACCATGTTTACTTTAAATTAACCTATTTCCTACATATGATAATGAACTTTACCTGAGTATTTTTAGTAAATGATCTAGAACAGTGATGGTGAACCTTTTAGAGTTCAATAACAGCCCAATGTGGCACAGGTACCACAGGTTTGCTACCACCAATACAGAAAAATAAGAGCAACATATCAAATGGTAGTGAAGGCAATAAAAACCATAGGTTAGGGGCTACGAAACCTTGACATTTTTTAGTCTTCAACTCTATCATAAACAGTTCACTATTCCTGAGAAAACTGCTTAACCTTTTGTGACAAGGTGAGGGATTAAATCATGTGATCATTAGTTTTTTTCAGGTATAAGGTACTAAGATTTCAAAAAATCCCTTTAAACTACAGATTACAATCCAAAAGAAGGATGTATGAATGAGTAGGAAAGCTCTGATTAGATAGTAACTGGGTGAATCTGGACTGACTTTTGCATTATTATTTATATGGAAAACAGTGAGGACTCAAGGTCATGATACTGCTGTAATTCACAAGTACAATCACACACTAAATGCAAGACAACAATAACCACATCTCTCTAAATCTCTATGAATGGACCCAAGTATCATGGCACAAAGCTTTTGTTAAAGTCTGCCTCCAAATACAGGATAGTCAAATTTGTAATTCACATAAAGATGGGCAAGATGTTATTACAGACAGATGACCAACCGAGAACAGAACCATTTCTCAGAATTAAACACACTGAGATGAGAAGAAATCCTCAGTGAGTTTTCCCCTAATAACCTCATACTAGAGATAAGAAACTTCCCTAAGAAGTCACAGATATTCAGTAATGGGTGGGGAGAATCAATGAAACACTGTTTTTAAATTTAGAGACAAAAATTCTGTTTTGTATGTAATATAATACGTTTTACATTTATACGAAAGTCAAATTTTTATGCATCAACATTATGAGTTCTTTAAAAATCCTAATATATAGAGCACTTGACAAGTAAGAATCTATACAGGGAGCAAGAGTAAAGTGTAGCTATGATTAAAAGTGGAAAATGTTCAATGGGAACTGGAGCCAGGAAAGGAAACATGGGATTTTAACATCTGAAAAATAATACAATATTGGTATTATACTTAGAATGCTTCCTCAGGTAAAACACAAACCTGGAAGTTTAAGTTTCAGGAGGCAGCTTTTAAAAGGCTGAATATATAGAAAACTTTCTAACCAACATCCCCAAATTTACAGTATACTGATCTGCAAAGTTGCTGAATTTTCCCTCATTGGAAATATTTAAGCAGAAACCAGAAACTACATTTGTTTCTGTAGCTGTAACCAAGCAATTCTCTGGGATAGAAATTTGTATAAAGTAACTTGATTGTGTGAGGAGAGTTGCTTAAGTCCTCAAGGGAGCAGAGTGAAAGGGACAGGTGCTTAAAGAAACAATTTCAAGATTCAGTGAGGAAAGATGGAGTCCACAGTATTAAAAGGTACACTTGGTTAATAACAACATCAGTGCACTCTTACAACGCTAGGTACCAACAGGCTGAACCAGGAGGATTTTAGACCAGCCTAGGCAACTTAGCGAGACCTTGCATAAAAATAATAAAAATAAAAAGAACTTGGGATGTAGTCCAGTGATACGGTGCCTCTGGATTCAATTTCCAGTACCATAAAACAAAAGGGAAAAATAGACCCACAAATTATTTTAAAAGATACCTCAAATTAGAAACTTGAGTTATTTTTAGTTCACAGGTAGAGCACTAAAGTAGGAACAAGGTAATTTTAAATAAATACAAAGTTTAAAGATGAATCCATGTAGTTCCTAATTAGTGAGCTTGAATTGACAGGGTTCGTGCCCTTATGAGTCACCTAGAAATCCAATTTGAAAACCAAAGTTTGTTGTCACTCTTCTGACCAGGGTGATTTGAGTATGAGATTATTTGCAGTCAAATGGTCTCTAAGCGTGGTTACTCTCGCATACCACAGTGCAACTGCAGAAATACTAGTACATGTTACTACAGATGCTGCTCCAGATCCTCTACGGACGCTCTATGATAAGTCCACTTTCTACACTGAAAATTTCTCGGTTTTTAAACATTTAAATAAAGAGTAATGCCCTGCACATTTACGATATTAACTATTAAAATATTCAGAGCTCAAATTTAACTTCATTTTCCACAGTAAGAATAAAATTAAGTTACAATCTAAACTGCATTAAGTTATATATACAGAAACTTAGAATGCATGGTCCTAGCCACGGATTTTCTATGCACTTATGATAATAAATCATATCTTTAGCACACATACATGAGCTTAGAAAAATGACTTATAATACTGTTCAAACTTCCTCTGGAACTAGGAATTCAAATCCTGACCATGTCTTGTGGTTTAAAAAATTATTTCCTTTTTAAGTCTTTCTGAATTATATCAAGGACTCCTTATAAGTCTTTTCTAATGATGAGAAAGTATTAATACTAGTATTTGATATCCCTCAACTAAAACACACAGAAATGAATGCTGAAGTCATTGAACAAATGCTAAAGTTTCAAAAGTGTTAATGTAGATTTTAAAAATTAAAAAACTGTACTTGGAAACTATTTGAATCACATATTAATAATTACTAAAAATAAAATTTACCTTTTAGTATGAAAATTTAGCCCTTGAGATTCTAAATACACACGCAGATGGTTTTCCCCAGGCCCTCAACACTGTTCCTCTACTGCACAGAAGCAAGTTCGGTAACTAACATCTGCTGAGGGAGAGGCTAGCTACACTTGACTCCTAAGGACACACGCGTGGTTATACTGCTTTGCACAAGGGCCAAACTGAAGAGCAAGCAAAAATGATTCCAAGCACTTAAAACAGAGGCTATAAAAACTATGTTCAATAAATTCATGCATTTACTAAATCAAATAAAGACTCTCGGTATTTTCAGTTAGAATTTCCTATTTTAAAGTAAGAGTAAGACCTCACACATGATTATTTAGAAAAGGTAGTCAGCCCAGAGGGCATAGCTAGGTTACTTTTAAGTATTTTAGTAACAACTGAAAATGGCTACACACTGTAACCCGCATACTGACTTAAGCAGCAGAGAAACAGGTCAAGTGCTTGTACCTAATATACTGGGTTAAATCAGGATAGTCAAAACTAAGCCTTAAAACTCCCCTGGAGAGAGTCCTCATGGAAACCCTTGTTTTTCAGTAAACCCAACGCAGTGTTGACTTTGACATCACACTGAATTGGGGGTTTGTTGGTATTAATACTGTTATTTGATATTCTCCAAATATCTAAGCACTAGATGAAGTTTGGTTTGTATCTGGGGCCATGCTATATGGAAAAACAATTTATACTATAATTACAATGACAGCTGTGAGATACTTCATGTATGAATGAAGTAACAAAGCAGACAAGGGACCGTGTAAGAAAATAGCAAAGAAATTCAACTTCTCCCATTCTAGACTCATTCTGGAGAAGACATGCTTTCAGGAGAAACGCATTTATAATCTGGTGCAACAGGTTAACAGTTAAATTTTCTCCCCACCTCCCGGGACCTATAGTTGAATTCACTTAAGTTAAATGCTCAAATGATAGATTACACTGAAATTTGTACAACGTAAAGAGGAAAGGTGTGGTCACTGGGATGTACACGATATAAAAGAATAGTGCTGGGGTTGGGGATTTAGCTCAGCAGCATAAGCGCCTGCCTTGCAAGTGCGTGGTCATGAGTTCGATCCCCAATACCAATAAAAAAAAAAAAGATACCCAAGGTATCTATTTACCAAGTATATAACAAAATCTAGCAACATTTAAGAGAAAATTTTAAACCAAGGGCAAAAGAAAAAAGGTAGTAAGCCCATATTTAAAAGCAAATGTATATAAAAGAAAGGAAATGATTAAGAAGAAAAATTACAAGAACTACTAATTAACTTTTGGTAATGGTCTTTTTTTTTTTTTTTTTGGTACTGGGGGATTGAACTCACAACCTTGCACTTTCCAGGCAGGTGCTTACACCACTGAGCTAAATCCCTGGCCCGGTAATGGTCATTTTAAAAATATTCTTCGGTATACAAATACAGGAAGTTTTATAACTAATACTTAATGCCTACTTAGTAGTATAGCAAAAATAATTTACATTTTAAAAAATACCACAATAAAACCGTTAGGATAGTTATATACTCTGTCATAGTTTATGTCAGTGGCCCCCAAGCTTCATGCAATTCGACCAAATCTAGCTTTGAGATTGGTTCATTGTCTAGCGGTTGGATTGGTGGTGTGATTGCTACCCCCACCTAGGGGTGAACCAGGATACGATGTAAGGATGGGAAGGTGTGTCCTCTCTGCTGCCTGTTTACCCCTGCTGTCTGCAGCCAGCCATGAACGCCATGCCACCTTGCTGCTTGGAGCCAACTGAGTATGGACTAAAACCTCCAAGAACTACAAGAAATAAACTTTTCTTTCCCTAACTTTAGGTATTCTGTTTCAGTGACAAGGAAAAAGTAACCAAGACACACTCCAACTTCTCTATACTGGGGAGAGAGATGTGGATTGATGGAACATGGGCTACTTTTTCAAGAAGTTGCAAATAATTACATAGAAGCCTAATTATCAAGAGAAAACTATTTCAAACTTATCTTTTAAAACCATCATCCTCACATAGTACGTAAATCTTCACTTTGACTTTTAAGATTATAGAAAAGAGAGAAGCTGGCTTTTGGTGATAGACACATTAAAATAAATGGAATTATTAATAATGTTAAGCCTCAGAAAAACTGAACATCTGCACTACAGAAATAATAAATAACCTTATTTCAAAAATCTGTATTTGTTACCTTTAAAAAACTGTAATAACATACTTCAACAATCCATGTCTATAATCCATGTCTCATGGCATACACACACATATATATATTAAAAGAGAAAGCTTAAAAAGAGCATCTATTCTAAATACATTTCAGACAATGTAAACATAGATTAGCTGTTTCTAAAATGTTTTCAGATATATTAAAACAATTTTTGACTTTTATTTCTCTCTGGAAACTTATACATTATTCTGAATTATGGTGTCAGAATGTAAGTTACACATACTTACTGACTTGTTAGGCTCTATGTTTAAGCAGATTAGATAAAGATTGGAGGTACTCAATTACAAAACATTTAACAATGTAGGGTCTATTTTTTTTCCATATTGTTTGAAAATGTAACTGATGAATTTCCAGGAACTGCACACAGGAAACATCACATACTAAATAGTAACACACCACTTCTGCATATGGTTATATTTAAGTGAAGACAACTATATACAAACTCATACAGCAGTAGCATTAGTGAAGAGTATCCAAATAAATAGTACTTTTAGCTACAAATGTAAGAGACCACATACTCAAAAAATTGGACAAATCCAGTAATTCTACAGACACATGCATCACAAATAAGCATACCGAAGTGTGTTGAACTGCTGCTACTTTTACTTTGCGTAGAGGTACTGCATGTCTGGGTCCCCGGTTGTGCTGTGCCTGTTCGATTTATACTCCTATATAATTTTCTACTGGAGAGTTCATCATTGTCACTGTCATGTAGTGATGGTGTCCGAGGCCTAAAATGCCGCCATCTACATGATTTGATATTGACTAGTATCTGACTGAGGTCTTTAGAGCAAGATTTGTCCGAGGTATTTATTTCTGAGGTATTGGCAAACTGATTGACTGGAGAATGTTGTGGTGAGGAAAGCATTTCCAAATCCAGGTGGCGAAATACACTGTCATAGTCTGAATGAGCTCTATCCAGTAAGACCCTATTAAAAACGAGACAAAAAAACTCATGTGAAACAGCTATTCAAAGATTAAATAAAAAAGATACACCTTTTCTTCTCCCAACCCCTGAACCTGAATAACAGCACACTGAGTATTTAAAAACTATCATTCTGATTAAGTTTTGAGCTCTTTTATGCCAAAATTTCAGTTTCTGATGAAGGTTATTTTAAATTTAAATCAGATTATTTTTCAACCAAAGATTTTTTACATTGTTTTTAATGTGTTCTACAATTGCTTTCTTCTCTCCATTCACATTTCTCATATAAAGTCATTTAGAGTACGAAGGCATTCTATCATGCATAGGAAGAACAATCACATCTTGACAGACTGGGTCAAGATTGGGTGATACATAGATCCCTGTCATTGACAAATTACCTGAATACATTATTTGATATGACAGTTGTTGGTGTACTTAATTCTTTCTCCCAGAAGGCAACCTGTTTTTGGATAGTTTCTTTAACCTATGTGTGCTAACATGATTTACACTTGTCTTCATCTATTGCATTTTTAAAGAATTATATCCCTTGACAATTTATGTGAGGTTTTCAACCTTGGGAGAAAAGCAAAGCCCACCTATATGGGACCTACTACAGTTATATTTTATGTGTATTAAGGCTGGTAAAGGACCAAGTAGCAAAGTGGCAAATTAGTCAAGAATAACCAAGGGGAACCCATAATATGTTGGTTACACTTTAAATCTGATTACTGTACTATCTAAAATATCCCAGTGGTAGGAATACAGAAATACCTTACCTTCCACCGCGCCCAACCCGTCTTCGTGCAAATCCAATACACCTTTGGGGTACGGTGAGAGTAGTTAAGCAGTATCTGTATCGCACATCCCCTAATCCTCCATCTTTAGGACTAGTCCAAGGCCAGTTGCCAGTTTGGTCTAAGTGAGGCTTAAAAA